>JAGPOW010000229.1:3392061-3420771 GCA_030014935.1 Caiman crocodilus
CAATCAACCTTATCTCGGCAATCTCGCGATATCTGATCTGTCTAGCAGCCAATAAAAGGGGAAATCAAAGCCTAGTGCGGGAAAAAGAAATTAGCTAGAATTTGTTCGTTCTCGCCCTAGGGGCCTGTCGGAATTAAAGCTCCGGAGGTGCGACAGTATGTAGAAAAACCATTTAAAGCTGAGCCTATGTCTAAATCTCCAAATCTTTCCAAATCTCTCTGAATCAATTTGGAGGGTTCCAATTCAATTCATAGAGTTTAAAGGGTCCTCTGATTTGATCTGGATTCAGAGATTCCATCACCGAATCAGGCTGAATCTCTGCTCAATCGAATCAGGACTGAAGCTTTGAACAGACCTACTGTACAGGGCCCTTTTCAAAATCCAGATTAAACATGAGTTGGAAAGATGATCGGTCAAAGCCTGGACCATAGAGCAGAGTGCTACAAAATGTTGTTGTACCATTAGATACTTAGCTACTTATATGCATCTGGGGCAAAGGCAATGTAGATCAGAGCATACCTAAATCATATGGCTTTAGCTACCAAATGGTTCAAACCTCAAAGGCACAGAGTTGGCTTAAAGATACTTTTCAACACTTCCTCAGACTATACCTCACCTAGACTATAATCACACCCTTGTCCTGACCTTCCTGTTCCAAACTCCCATCCTACATTGCCAATAAAGTGGCAGTTACATGGGGCACAGTTATTATGCTTATTGGCCTCAGTTCAGTCAGTTATGCACACAGTGACCAATAATAGAATGCATTAAGATCATTATTCACCCCTAAGTAGAGGGCCAACATGAGTCATCAGAAGTAAACTTCAATTAAAACCACCAAACAAATAGTGTATGGGTGTTATGGGGTACCTATACACATGTAGCAAGGCTGCTCTGATGTGCTGTAATTATAGCACTGGAGTAGACTTGATGAATTGAGTCTGCCAAAGTATGATAAATTATACTACCCTCATTATGCACTCCAGTGTCACGTGTATCAGTGTCACCACCTAAAAGATAGCTTTGGGGCCACTTCAACTAAAGATTGTTCAACAAGTTTTAGTTAAAGCCCCCCTGCCACCATTTTTCAGTATACACATGATACTCTGGGTGATTTAATTAGAGCTCTCAAAGTCACTCTAATTAAAGTGTCCTCCCCCAACTCCTGAAGCACATTTATAAATGTCCATGGAATATCCTCTAGGGGGGATTCTTGCCTGGAACCACTTTGGCTTTGTTTGGGCTCTTAGAGAATCCCCTGAAATCAGCCCAGGCATGGCTTTGAAACCAGCAACAGAGAGGTTAAACTCCTTCCCACTCTGAGAATAACCCCAATCTTTTGATCTCTCTCCTTTCCTGGTGAGACTTCCATGATCTTGAATCAAAGAACTAGCATTCATTTCTGCTCCTCACACAGATACTTTACCTCCTACTGGGGAGACCCAGCAAAACCCAAAATTTCCAGCAGCAAAGACATTCACTTCAAGAAAGACATTTACTAGGGCAAAGTCTACCCATACAGAGGTTTTTTTCTGCCCATCTCCCAAGGGGTTAAACCATCTCTTTGTCCCCAATCCATCTCACACAGCTTTGAGTACTCCAAAACATACTTAGTTGTTCCTTTTCCAGTTTTTCAAGGCCCTCAGTCCCCACAGCTCCTCTCCTAGTTGTCATGTTGTGGGTTCATTTCCCCTAAGTCAGGATCCACTTTAACAAAGAGGTTTCTTTAATCATGCCAACAGCATTCAGACAACCATAAGACTCATTTTTTGGCTCTCTCTCCAACTCTCCATCTCTTTGGTGTTACCTGCAATTCTCATCTGCTGTTGAAGTCAACAAAGCTTTTGTATAAGAATGTATCTCCTGTCCAGTAGATGTTCTATCTAGCCATGTCTGGATTTTCCATCACTGACCTCAGGGTAGGTGGTCTTAGCAAAATTTTAAAACACAGCTTGAACAGGAAATTGTGGAATGAGAAATAATCCAAAGGCTGGATTTTATTAAGTATAGCCTAAATAGGAACTATGAATTCTTATACCATTTTCTGGGTTACAAGTTTTTATTACTTTTATAGATTTCTTTCTTTTTTTTTGTCTCTTCCAACACTATTATTCCCCACCCCCTCTCTCCTCCTTTCCTGTCTTTGGTATTCAAACTAATCTCTCCATTTTATATACTGCTCTGTGCATGTCCTTCAGCATCTGATGAATTGAGGTCAGGCTCTATGCTATTTATCTCTGATTGAGTTAGTATATAAGCTGCAAACATACCCTGCCTACAATCTGATAGCCAGAAACTCTGACTTCAGTGACTCTAAAGCATTCTTTCTCCCCTGCCTGAATTAACAAGGAGAAAACTAATGCAACATTATTGCAACATGAACACTGTTATAATCAGAAATATTCAGAAATGTCATACTTATCCCCCAAGTCTGTCATTTGGGACAATGGGGTTTTTACTCACAGAAAAGTAAGGAAGGTAGAAATACCTGCAGAAGTGTTTCCTTCTGTGGCTTTTCTCACCACATCTTATTCCCTTTTCTTAGGGAAAATTTATGAGTAGAAGCTCCTAACATCTATGTGATCATAGTCTTACCTTATTTTCACAGTGGTACCCCATTGTGCCCTTGTTGCAGAGAAACTTGTGATAGCTACCTAGCATTCAACAAGGACATATTTCTCCAGACTGTGTCGTCTCCAAGGAGTTTTGTTCTATGTCTTTCTCCAGTTCATTTCCCTCTACACAGAATGAAACAGAGTAAGGCAAATGACCACAATATTTAACATTTAATTGTTCTCCTCTTTCAATCAAACACTATTGAAATAGTATAGACCTTGTTATAATTGTTGAAAGCCTTACTTGCATTTTGTGTAAAGATCTGAATTTCAATTGAAATGAAATGTAAACAGATAAATATAGATAGTAAACTTTAGAAATCATCACTGATTTCCTCAACAAGAACACTAAAAATTTATTTTAGTCCAAATTAAACATAATACTATCTGAAATTATCTCATGAACAATGTTTTTCACCTTTTTGCTTGGTTGTTTGTATACCTTTAGATATTTAAATAAGGTTTAATTTGAGATGAGAAACTGTTTCATTTCTACATTCTGTTACAGATGTGCAGAGTTTCAAGTTGAAAAGTTGACCTGCAAATGTTGTATGCTATAATTTATGGTAATATTGCTTTATTTTTAATCTTCCTGAAACAGTAATTGTAAAATTAGACACATCTATCATTCGATTTAAACAAGTAGAAAGAAATGGCAAAAATATTTAGTCAGTGTTTCCAAAATTCAATCATACAATCACAACATGTTCTTTCCAATCATTAACAGGCAATTTACTAGCTTTGTCACTTAATGCAGCTGAAATGCAATTGACAGAATGACAAATCTTTTTATGAGGAGTATGAGTCGTATCAAATTAGCCGCACAGGAATGTTTTTAAGATATAACCTGCAAGGATGTAATGTCTTTTTGATTTTATACTTTCCATGTCGCTATACAGACACTGCTGTGTAGATACAAAGATAAAATGTCTTTCTGATTTTTATACTACTCTTGTGCAGGACTGCATAATTAATTTTAAGCCATGATAAGAAATCCACATGATAATATTTAAGGTGTAGGGTGTGAAACTGTACCCAACACAAATGAATTGATATGAAAGAGTAGCTCATTTACTATACAGTCAAAATCTCTTTTGCTAAATTCTACAAAATCAAAAGACTGTAAATCAAGACCCTTGCAATATATGTCCCAGTTGGCTTGCTAGTTCTAGACTTATGTAGGAGTCTCATTCATGAATATTCTCTCTAAGTTATTTGGAGTTCTCTGATGGGATTATAATTTGACTTCTAATGCAAGTTGCTCTTTTCCAGCACAGACCTATAAACCAAAAAAACAAGGCATGAAAAATATATTATGATCCTTCTGTCCCTCCAGTGTTTCTGAGCTACGTAGTTAAAACAAAATGGCAAGCTCTACAGCAGTATAGCTTGCTGGAGACTGAGTCTTTCTGTCTGCACTGCACACCCATGTTCAGGTTTTGACATGAGGCGACCAGCCGAAGGGCTGATAAAATGTTATGATTTTGTCTTCTCAGTGTCAGAGAGAGTGAACCCTATTTTTGACTGATAGCTCACATTCATGCCACACAAGCAGTCCCTGATGAATAGGAAGGAAAGCAAAAATGCTTCAAAGCTAAGAAGCAAAACTAATTACAAATTAATGAAATATGATCACAACAATGACCTAAAACATCTCTTAGTTCATGATCATGCTGTTCATTGCTAGTGTATTACCTTCAAAAGCAATACCTCTGGAAATGACATGATATTAAAAACAGCGATTAGCAGTCAAGTACCAGACTCTGTAAAAATTGGAGTATGTGCTTAAATTTCAAGTATGCAAGTCATCCTGTTGTATTCACTAATAACATTCATGTGTTTACACATACTTGTGTGCTTGCAGGACTGAGACACAACTAGATAGTATTTCAGAAAACCCTCGAGAAAAAATGTAAACTATCGGTGTTCCTTCCAATAATTTGAAACAAGCAAGAGTAGAAAGGGCAGTTGGCAAAAGCCATCCAAAATAGTTGGGATGAAAGAAAAACAAACATATTTTGGCCACTGTCTAATTATAAATATGTAATATTTTCAATGTTTAAATTATGTAAGCACTCATAGACTCTTCCTTACCTGCCACAATGAATCATACTTTCTGGATAATCTGTCTCTGAAACAGACATATCTTCTGGACTATCAACTATTTGGGTGAGCTGCCCTTCCAAACTGAAAGCTTTTAAATATTTATTACTATTTCCCACAATGTGACTATTACTTTCACAGTTGCAACATTAAAGCCAAATATTTACATTGGTCTGATAAAGAGGCAGAACTCCATAAAAGTATTTAAAAGCAACATTTGGAAACCAGTAGAGATCCTGAGATATCTTGAAATTGTTGTTAATAAATAGGGAAAAAAAAATATTTCTTTGTAATATTAATCTGACCACATCCTCATGTTTGGAAAGTGTGCTTTGAAGACATTTGTCATTTATAAAACAAATTGTAATCTTTGATATGGAATCCAAGGGGAACAGCATAGTCATAAGTTTGATGTTTAAAGTTTAATAGAGTAGGATTAGACAGCATAAAACTTTGGTGTAGGAACTGGAAAATCTTCCCTTCGTGGAATTTGGCAGGAGGAGAAATTTTGGTGCTGTACTTTAGAAATATAAACAACTAAAGCTAGAATTTGTCTTTTTTCAGTCCCCTGAATATGGGATACCACAGTTCTGGGCTGCCTCACATGCAAACGTTAGGGCTGTGTGAAACAGGCCCGATTCGGATTAGGATTCAGCCTGTATCAGAAACAGTGATTTGGATCACTGTCCCTGATTTGATTCGTCCGAATTCGAATCTGAAGATTCAATCCTGATTTGGCAAATCAGTGGTTTGGGCACAGGCACAGCTTTAAAAAAATGTTTCTACGTACCTTGAGATAGGCAGGTGCAGCTTGTGATCGCTGCAGTGCTGGGGCAGATGGGGTGTTACACAGGAGCCTGGGGGGCTCTCCAGCATGCTCAACAGCAATTCTGGACTCACCTCATGCCCTCCCAGCTCGGTGATCAGCCACAGGGGGACCCTGGGTGCCCCCTTCCAACCCAGGACACACCAGTTATCCTCCCTCCCCCCACATGCTCCTTGGTGGACCAGTAAGTGGACTAGAAGTACTTCTGGTTCACTTCTGGGGCTGCTGCTGAGGGTGCTGGGGAGCCACTCCATGCTTTGTGGGATGCTGCATCTGCCCCAGCACCACAGCATTCAGAGCCCCAGCTACCTAGGGGTATGTAGAAAAAAGCATTTAAAGCTGTATCTACATCCAATTCACTGAATCTGTCCAAATCTCTCCAAATCAATTTGGAGGGTTCCAAATCGATTCAGAGAGATTAAGGTCGATTCTGATTCGATTTGCATTTGGAGATTCAGCTACCGAATCAGGCTGAATCTCCACTGAATCAAATCAGGGACTGAAACTTCACACAGCCCTAATAAATGTAGAGAGGAAGCATTTTTCTGTCAGTTCCCTGAAGGACTGGTTCCTAGGGGAGTAATTAACTTATACAGTCCTTTGCCAAATGAAAGACAGTCCCATTTTGGTTTCTCTCAGTTCTGCTGACCTGTGCATTGAAGGTAAATGAGATCAGAATTGATCCTCATGTATTTTCCACCTGCTTCTTACAAAGTGTGCAAGACAGGCTCACAGAACCTGCTCTCCCTCATATTTTTGTTCATAATATGTCTTCATCTCCTAAAGTCCACATATCTGCATGGTGTTTAAAGGAAACAGAAATTTGACAGAGTTCTGGTTAAATCAAGGAGGTGCCTTTTACCCACAAAACTGAATCCAGATTTATGTGAGAGAGAAATTGTTGAAATCATGTTCTGCTAAGTTATGTTACATAAAACCAAGACTTCTAGTATAACAAACCAAGATTGCATGTTTATCAGTAAGGATTAGGATTCAGACCCACAGAGCCTGAAAGAAGGTTGTCTCATCCAGTTTCACAGTGGGCACATCTATAAAAGATGTTTACTGCATAGTAAACATCACACATCTACACATGCATGCCTATCAGTCGGGGTTAATTAATTTACTTCACAGCAGGATAGTACTTGTATTGACTAAGTACTATCCTGCTCTGCTGCGGAGTAAAAAACTCCACAGCAGTGCATGTGTAGACACTGCCCAGCTGGCTGAGACATGAGGATGCTTCAGTATGGGGGCACCTGCTGGCTAGCCCTGCACTGAAGCACTTTTCTGCCCCAACCAGTCTCTCCACAGCACAGTGAGTTGGGGGAAGCAGCCGTGGGCTGGTAGATTGACCCCTCAGAAACCCTGCCAGCTAGAGCTGTTCTGCCCCAGCTCAATGTACTGTGTATAAATGAACTGTGGAGCTTATTGCTCTGGAGTTTATTGTACCCAGGCATGCCATATGAGCATGCATCTAGGAGCAACAACATCTGAAGCAATAAGCTCCTCAGTTTATTCATGCACATTAATTGCACATGTAGACGTGCCCAGTATAGTGTGATGTTGAATGACATCCATAGAATGACAACTGGTTTTAACTGCTGCCTAAAGCTTCAGGTCATCTCATCTTCCTTCCAAAGACAAATACAGTAACATGTAAGCTACTCTGTGAGCACATCTACACAACACACTTTTCTGTACATTAGAATAGTCTACATGTGTGTGGCACTTACTGCACAGTAAATTAGTCTAATGCATGGTTTGCTAGTACCAAGAAATACAATTACTAGATTAATGGCACATTAGCTACTGGTGCATGTGCAGATGTTGACATTGGGCGCAAATGTAAACCCAGTCAGCCACACCAGCAGGGCACTAGACTTCTGCCTGGGCCAGAGCTACATGGCTGGTAGTTCCTCCAGCCACATGGCAGGGATGGCTCCTTGGTTGTCTCAGGCTGGCCTCCAGGCCCCTGTCCTGACCCTCATTATCTATACCAGTTGCTGCCTGCCCCTTGCTCACTGTGCCCTACACAGGTAAGCACGTGCTGCCTGTAGCAGCACCAGAGACTCTAACTCTGCCCCCTGGGGCTTCTGCCACCAGCTGCCTGTCTCCTGGACACTGGGTCCCTTCACTGTGGGCATGTGCCAAGCCCTGTTGGCACCTGGAACCCCTGCCTGAGCCCTGAAGGCTCCTGACAGCATTTCTCATGGCAGACACCCTGATGCTGTGGTCCCAGGACCCCAACTAGTCCAAGTGAGAGACCACTGACTTCATTTCAGTTTGGGGCAGTACAGAGGTACAGAAGCATTTTGGCTGGGCCACCCAGTCAAACGCTCATACATACAAGGTGATGGCAGCCTACTTGCAGGAGCACAGGCACCAGCAATTTGGGTGCCAGTGCCACATCAAGGTCAAGGCACTGTGGGCCCAATAGGTCGATGTCACAGTCCAGGGCTGCCAGTAGTTCAGGGCTGCCTACAGGTAGTTTGTGGAAATTTTCATTTCCACAAACACTTGTGTGCAACATTGTGAAGAGCTTCCTCTGAAAATCCTCTCAAGAGCACACAATGATTTAAAATTATCAGACAAAGAACACCATCAAGTCACAAATATCCTACTAAAAAAATCTGGAAAATTATAGCAAATCGAGTTATTTCATGTGGCAGCTGAACTGTATCATGGCCATTAGGGATGATGATGAGGGCCAGCATATGTACTCCAGCATAGGCAGGGTGCTGGACCCTCTGCCACAGCCCAGCAGTGGTGAGTACACTTTGGGGGAGGGCCCCTGAGGGCATTAGCTGCATGTCCCAGTGTGTTCCTCACCCTTATCCTCATTTGGCAGCTCAGGAATCCCAAACCAACACCTACCCCACCAACTCTAGGTCCACTCACTGGCTCCTCCCTAGAGGGGGCCACTGCATGGGCAGCCAGGCACTGTGCCTTTACACCCTGGGACACTTGAAGCAGCCTCACCCCCTTTCCACTAGGAGGGACAGAGTCCAACCATTGTGAGCACCTGTCATGCCCATTCAGTAAACCCCCTACAGGAAAAAGGGCCAGGGGGAGGGGATGCTGCAGCCACCTGTTCCGATGCCAACTGACCTGCCCACTCCTGAGCTGCATGCTGGGAGTCATGAGCCCCATGGGGAGTGGGGACCACACCCTGCTGCTGGACCAACTGGTCACAGTGGTAGAGGAGTGGCTTGTGGCCTGGTGAGCTCAGAATCTGCTGTCAGAGTGGGAAAGGGACTGTGAGGACAGCACCCTCCATGAGGCTCCTCATCCTTGAGGAAAAGCATGTCACCCTCCTTGAGAGGATCCTTGAAACATATGGTGTCTCAGGCAGGGAAGGCAACCAAGGATCCTGGCTCTGGTGTTTAGCTTCATGCCACCCAATGGCTAGCTCTCAGCCCAGCCCCACTTGTCTCCTGGAAGCTGCCCGTGGCCCAGGCCTCATTCCCACCTGCCTCCTGGCAGCCATGCGTGGCCCAACACCAAGTCCCCCAGTGGGCTTGGAATGAAGTCCAGCATTGCCTACAGTGGTCAGGGCCCCCTGTACCTGCTCCTGAGCCAGGTCCCCCAACCACCTGGCCCCCCACCTACTGCTTACCCAGTCACCATGTGGCCCATGAGTAGCAGCTGCCTGTTGCTGGTCCAGCAGCACATTTGGTCCCTGCTTGTTCTGTCCCCATGGTGGAGGAGAGGGAACAAGCTGTACCATGTTTGGACTCTGTCCCTCCTAGTGATGAGGCCATGTGGCTGTCTCCAGTGTCCCAGGGTGCAGATACACAGTGCCTGGTTGCCCATGCAGTAGCCCTAGAGTAGAGCTCCACCCTACTGTTCCCTCCTTAACGCAGTTGACAAAGCACATTATACATAGTATCATGGGACATGTTTTTTTTACTGTTGGTGCACATTGGGGTTAAGGAGGGGTGTGTTGCTGGGAGGAGGAGTGAGGGAGGGGGAAGTGTGTTGGGGAAGGAGGGGGTCTGTTGTTGGGGAGGAGGGGACATAATTGCTGTTTGAGACCAATTTCCCTTCAGGGATATACACGGGGCACATCTACACAAGATGCTACTGCTCAGTCATTACCGCACATTTATTTAATACTTGTATTAGTAAGTATTAAATAAATAGAGCAGTAACTGGAGTTACTGCTCAGTAGTGCCAGCAAATGTCTTTTATTAGTAACCTAGTAACACTGCCCAGTAGCATATTAGCACTGTCTATGCTGTAATATGCTACTGAGCAGTATTTTTCAGCTACTGAGCAGTCAGTGTCTTGTGTACTCATGACCACAGTGTGGTTTTATGAAGTGGTGGTAAATGCTGAGACCCCAGATTATACTGAGTTTTTTATCTGTCTACTTTATCTGTCTATGTATCTACAAATTCCCAACAACTCTGATAACAATTCCTACCAATGCAGACATGTTTTTTTTTTCAATTTTTTGTTGAACAAACTGCCAGCAGGTGACAACCTCTTTTTTTTTTTTTACTGGTGCTATTCTGTTTTGATATATATGGATCAGAATTTGACACTCCAGTATTTCTTTAGTTGGCACTTTGTTATTTTGATCTTGCTGCCTACTAGTTCTTTGGTTTCAGGATAATAGGAAAGAGCTGCACTACATTTCCAACAAACTTCATTGCAAAGACCCATTTGTCAGATATTACTATGTCAGGTATAACATCATGAAAAAAATTAGATTTGATATGTTCAGTCACCTGTTTAACAATAAGATCTAGTAAGGCTATCTCAAAGGAGTAAGAATAAAAGCTAGGACAAGTACAGAGTTGGGTGGAGTTTTTTAGCATTGTTGACAAATCTATGTCTATTTTGGCCCCGGGGGAGAATTTTACTTCAACTATATAAACTCTTTTGCTTAATTTGGACTATGTTAAGTAAGGTACAAGCCTCAAGAACTGTTCATTTGAGTCAAGTATATAGCACGTCTAGCCCTTCTCTTAAGTTTTTCAATTTTAAATCATCCACATGTATCCTTTTTAATGTTTCTATAACACCTTAGGAATCACCATCCTAGTGCCTAAGAATAGCACTAGGCACTTGTTCTTACAAATGGGAGTGAGTGTTCTGAATCACAACTGAATGGAAGGTCCTAATTTGCAGAGTGAGGTAGGAAACTAAATTCCTGAGAGGTCTTTACCATTTCCTATTAAATACTACATTGTACCTCTGGGCATTCCAAATTGCCTTTTGGAGATACCTACTTCTCCCCTTTCTCTATAGAGGATGCCTATGGGCCTAACACTGAATCACTTTTTGTAAGGTGCCTAAGTCTTTATTTTTAGGGCACAGAAACTGAAAGAGTCAACCCCAGTTGTAGTGAATCAATCACTGAGCAAGGTACTTACATTTTAAGTATTCCTAATGCCTAAGTGTTGGCATAAATTTCACCTATATATTTTTTTGGAATATGAACTTCAGTCTTTTTTACTTAGTTCATCTGTAAGCACTTGTCAGCTATGGTTGAAAAGTGTTATATAAGGGCCTGATCTAATTTCTTTTGAATTAGATTGGCCCTATATGTCATGTATAATTATATATTGATATCTATTCTTCTTAGTGTCTTAAGCAAGATCTCTAAGATCTTCATTATCATAGATATGGACTTTAAAAGAGGCCTTATCAAACCAATCTATGCCTAAGACAAAATACATTGCTGTCTGTTTGCATTATTCTCTCCTATAATTCAAGCCACAAACTACTACAAAACATAAATAAATATTGGTATTTGCTCATGAGAGATGGGTCCCTCTAAAGTTGATTTGTATTTATATACAAATAAGGCTTATGTTTGCATGTGGATTTTAGGATAATGTTCTTGCTACCCTTCCTTTAAATATTTTATTAATTGTTTAGACAGATCATCTCATTCTTCTTCTGTTCTCACAGAGGTGAGACTGGTTAGGCACAAAATGCATTTGGTAGTGATTAGCATTTATTTTCTCCTAAGTGACTGTGGATGTTGTCATTTATCCTTCTTTGTCATTCATTTATATAATGAAGTCGGAATATGGTTATAAATAGGACATTCTGTTGCCTTGAAGAAATAAAACCAGTTGCAGAGATTGTTATAAATGGCTTCAGCATAGCCAGAAAAATATATAAACAGCAATATTTTATGTATTTAATACGTAGCCTTGCATTGTTAAGTTAACATGACAATATGAAAAATATTAGTAGTTTTTTTCCTAAAGACTTACTTAATAACGTAATATATATATATATGTATATATATGAGCATTCTTTGTAGAATAAAATAGATGTTTTTAAAATATATTTATGCAATTGCCTAGTAATATGATTTAATTTATTGACTTCTGAAATTCTAATTTGTAAGAGGTATATCATTTCTTAATAGTTTGTAAGGGAAAATTATTTTATAAATGCTAAAAAGCTGTGTAGAACAATGTTGGACAGGATTGTAGGTCCTTTTTAATAAAATATGATTTTTTGGGAAACACACGTAGAGTATGGATATCGTACATTAAACTTATTTTTTAAAATTTAGCTACATATTGTGGTTTAAATGCTAAATAAGAAAGGATCCAAATAATAAACTCCATCTTACTTACCACACAATGATTCTTATCAAGAATCATTAATTGCCTAAACAAATTTAATTTTCACCCACTAGCTTAACAGTCCAAGCTCTCACTTGCATGAATCTGTGATTTCATGAGGAGCACTTTTTATTTCTTCCATGTGCTTAGAAACTTGTAATCTTAACATTATTAGTAAATGCAGTATGTACCAAAAACTTATTTCTAAAACCCTTGAAGGTACACAGAGACCTACAGGCCAGTGAGTCTAACTTCCATTCCTGGAAAATTGGTAGAAATAATAATATTAAAAAATTGTTCAGCAAGTGGATGAATATGACTTACTGGGGAGGAATCAACATGGCTATGTCAAAGAGAAATCATGTCTATGGTTTGACCCAATAAATGGCAGTTCTTATGTTCTTAATTCTAGGTTTATCAAGTTACAGCCTGGGTTCTATAGAAGATATTTTAATAGCCTTAGGACAAGCAGTTGTTGCCAAATCCCAGGGCACTTCTCTAGCTCTCAGCTTCTGAGTTTATTCATTTATTTATTTCTAGAAAAAAGAACTAACATGATGTATTGGCATCTCATTATGGCTAAGTACAGACAATCAAGAAGCCCAAGGCTGAATCAATTCAATATTCACAGGTGTGATGGGGGGGGGGGGTCCTTGGGCACCTGAAAAGATCGATGCCCCATCCCCATTCTAGGTCAGTCTGCCCTCACTCATCTGCCATGACTTGATATAAATGGATAAAAATGCAGGAGTCTTCCCTAATTCTGGCCCTGGTGTACTGAGCCCATTACGAGGCTTTACACTGTGTCCTGTGCTTCACAGATAGCATCCAAATTGCCTTCAATTCTCCTGCCTTCTTTTCTGGGCTGCACTTGGCCTCTGGCCCATATGTGGCCTCAGGTCCCTCTAAGTGGACTTTGGCCTCTTGGCCCCTCACCAGACAACTGCCCTGATCCCTCACTGGGCGGACATATTCATTCCACCACCCCCGCCCCCTTACTGGAGCTTGATCATTCTGCCCTTTACTGGGCCCCATCCATTTTGCCATGTCTCTGGGACATATATTCACTCCACCCTGTATCTATGCCAGACACTCATGCTCAGTCTTTTTCACCCCTTGGACCTCATGTCCCTATTAGTCAGAGGCAGGCAAAGTCTGGCCCATGGGCCAGATCTGGCCAGAAGTGGATTCCATTTCCCAGCAGCCCCTGCCTGCATGGCTGGGTTTGCCATGGAGACCAGCCCAGCCACACTGTCAGAGTGTGTGGCAGGGTAGGTCAGAGGGCTGGTCTGAAGCCCCTGGGATCTTATGGCAGGGAAAGCTTGATCTGGGGCCAGGACAGAGCCATGATCTGCATCCTGCACATTCCAAGCAAGGGCACGCAGGAAGTGGATTGCAGCTCTGCCCTAGTCATGGATCAGATTGCCCCACCATAAGATCCCAGTGGCTCCAGAGCAGCCCCCTGCCCTGCCCTGCCCTGCACCCTGTCAGGGCTTCTGGGCCCAGTCTCCATGACAACACCAGCCTTGCACTATCACAACACAGCTGTAACTGGGGTCTCCATGGAGACTGGCCCCAACCATGTGGGCAAGGACAGCCGGGAAATGGAGTCTGGCTGCCGGCTGAATCTTCCATTTTGCCCATCCTTACTCTTAGTGGGCCTTGGCCCTGCATCAGCCCCCAACTCAGTGGACATGGGCCCTGTGTTTTTTGTCAGGGTGTGTTCCCTAAGTCTTTCTCCTCCCCAGGGTACCTACAAGGCACCCTACCTACCTGGGGTGGGGTGAGGCTTTAAGGCTCCCCATCCTCGCCTTTGATCGGGAGGCACAGGTGTGCCTTTTCCTGGGATCTGCCCCACCATAGGCAGCCCCATCATACCATCAAACCCTAGCAGAGTGCAATTTCAGATTTTACCCAGGACCAACAGGAACCTCCTCCATCGCCATAGTTCCTACCTAACCTCCAGGTGTTCACAGAGCTGCTCTCCTCAGGCTAGGTAATGTAATTGTACCAGCTTCTAGATGCAACTGTTGGCTCTTCTCCTAGGGCCTGGGCTTATACCCCAGCTTCTCTGCCCTCATCCAATCAGGTGGCCCCTTTGTGGTCATGTGACCACATAATTGGACCTGACCACACCTGTCAGCTTCCCACAGCCTGCCTTAGGTTCTTAAAGTGGCAGGCACAAACAGTGCACTGTCACAACAAGTGGCAGTGCATAGACTAAAGCTAAGCTACATAGCCTGAACTGATAAGAAATTGAACAGACATTCAGTTTTGATTCTAGAAATGCAGTCACATGGCTGCAGTGACCCAGACTAGAAGCTGGGAAGTGCTAGAGCATGCCTCCTTGTTTAGCTGGAGAAGAGACCAGGGCTAGCCTTGCCACCCTGCAAGGTAGGGTTTGCAGGGAGGTGCAAAGAAGTTTACAGTGCTGGGGGACAATGAATTTACTTAAATCTGAAGGAGATCTGGGACAGAAGTTCAACAAACCAATTTAACCTAAATCAGTGATGTCTAATCCTATATCCATCCAGGCTTATCTTAAATTGATTTGGCCATTCTGAAAGTGTTTTATGTGCACTGAACTTCTGTTGTGTTACAGATTTGAAATGGTTTTTCATCACTTTTACCAGTTTATGTGTAATTTCTGTCTCTAGCTTATATGAGATATGCCCATAATCACCATTCCTTTACTGGTCCTTAATGTCCTATGTCTAACATCTTGTAAATTCCTCAGTTATCCAACTGTCTTTACCTTTTCCATCAAACATTATTCACACATATTGTTTCCCGGTTAATGTTACTGATCTGTCATCTCCTATCTCATGTTTCATCTCTCACTCATCTAACATGTAGCTAAGTTTATTTATTTTCCTGCTTCTTTGATTGTAACAGATTCCCCTTAAATCCCTGCCTTGTCTTTCAGCCTCTTTCCATGTTTTTGTTGTCACTACAATAACAATCATTGGCAGGTTTTAAGAGAATGGAAGTGAAATAGATGATTAAAAATATAATAATTGGAGAAAGTATGGCATGTTGAACCCCTAGGGCTGCTTGCTTTCTTAGTGGTAGAGGGTATTATGCAGAAGAGGCAAATTTCTAGGAACTTTAAAATATCAAGGATAATGAAGGGCTCATGTAATCCCATAAAAATATTGTCAAAATAGCATTAATCTCTTTGATTTTCACTGATAAACATACCATATTGTTGCTTGGCATTATTCATTTCAACCATACCAAGAACACATGTGTTTTCTTGGTTGGGAGGGAAGAAAGTTTCTAAACCCCAACAGATAAGGAATTTTTTGGGGGGTAGGGCAGAAAGAAAACTATTTTAGATGTAACCTGATATCTCTGCATGCATTTAAATTAACAACAATGAGAGAAAGTGCATTCTGTAGGGAAAATGTGAAGTCAGAAAAAGGGAGTTTAGTTTGCATTTTTATCATATTACCTTACAATTGTCCAGAGAAAAAAGATCAAATTACTGCAATTTTTGTTAATGTCTTCCTACCATTTCTTATAATATAAGAGTATCATAAAACACCAGAACTATTTTAAATAACAACAAAATATAGTGTGTATTGTATGTAGTACTGGAGGACACAAATATGATATGACATACTACATTAAACTGCCAAGAGCCCATAATAACTATTACTATTTGTTTTCAACTTCTGATTTAAAAACCGCAAAGAGTTACAATTCAAATTCTAACTGGATAAAAAATTACTTTTATATCCATACTATCTCTGGAGATATGTTTAAAATTGAAATGCTTGTTTTTTGCATATTCTGACATTATTTCATATTGAAATGAACATAAGAAATTGGCCATCAAAAGTAAAGGGAAAAAAATAAAAAGGGTTTGAATTTAAAACCTATCCCAGAGATTTGCAATTGAAGCAATTTCTTAGCCAAGGTTTGACTTTGACTCCTTGTGGATTTTAAATGAGAATGGCTTTCACACTGCTTATATACATACTTGCACACACGCTCTCCCACTCTGCCTCAAAAGAATTGCTGAATGTGCTTATGCTTTAAGCAGTGGGCTTTTACATGAAAATATTGTTAATTCAGTAAAAGTAACCAAATTCTTCCATATTTTTGCTGATATATTTATTATTTATCTGTGCATGAAACTGATTTTGACAGGATTTGAAATTCTGTCACATTGGCATGCTACTGCAGTTTCTTATGCTCTTATTTTCTTTTCATCCTTTCTTCCATTTTCTTGGCTTTTATCCTTTTTTATCCTTTCTCTTCTTTTTTACCCATTCCCTCATTTTCTCTCCCTTATCTCTCTTCCATATTTTTTATAATTACATGCAAAAGTCCTATAAAACTTAAGAAGCCTTCAGATAGATCATTACTAATATAATTACAGAATGGAGAGCATAGTGATGTTTGAATGTAAATTACAGTGAGTTTTTACAGTTCATTAGAAAGACTCAGGGATTGAATTTAGTTTAATGAAAACTTGAGCGCTCCCAGTATACATAGCATATACCCAGTGAAAAAAAACCCCATTAATATAAACTCAGAGATTAAAGATGTATGACATGCTCTGCATTCAATTAAAGGAGTCCATGCAGGGTGCATCAGAGGCCTAGCACCTGAAGGCCTAATGGAGTTGAACAAAAAATAATTGTATGTAACACATTAATTTACAAATGAATATACATTACTTTAGTTCTCTACCCACTGTCTGCAATCATTCTTCCAGTACATAAATGCACTCAGGGCTGAGAATCTCATCTCTCATCTTGCTGCCATTAAGCCTCACAGACCCTGCAAAAGAGCAAGATTCTGCCCAAACTGGTCAGTTAAGATTTTATGCCAGCATAAGTAGTTCCCACTTGGTGTCACCTGCCAAAGCCAGATCCTGCTTAACTTCAGATTCAACCAAGCTACAGTCACATCTGGAATCAGGGCCAGGTGACAAGATGGAAGAAAGCTGTGGTGCAGCTCTTCTCCCTGTTTGTGAATTTTACTCAATGTATTAATCAGAAAAGCTTCTATTCTCTACTCTGTCATCCCAGAGTCAGTGCAAAATGGCTCACAAAATGAGAATGCTGGTTCCTAACTGCTCTCTCTCTCTCTCTCTTGGTGAATAGATCTCAGATGCAGTAAGAAATATGTACTGCCATGGCTATGCCCTTCATAATATTTAAACATATCATGGTTTGATATGTTCTCAGATATGTTCTCAGAAGTGGAAATTGATCTGGTGTCCCACAATCTCCTCGTGGAAAAATTGGCCAACTGCAGCCTTGGCTACATCATAGTCCCATGGCTGGGGAATTGGCTCAGAGGTTGGAACCAGAGAGCAGTAATAGACAGAAGTGACCAGTGGTGTCCCCCAAAGCTCTGTCCTTGGATCTGTACTCTTTAATATCTTTATTAACAATGTGGACATTGGTGTTAGAAGTGGACTGGCCGATGACACCAAACATAGGGGAAAAGCGTCCACACCTGAGAATAGGCTGGTGATCCAGGCTGACCTTGACAGGCTTAGAAAGTGGGTGGAAAAAAACCTGATGACATTCAATATGTAAAAATGCAAGGTACTCCACCTAGGGGGAGCAAAAAACCCGCATCATGCTTATAGGCTAGGCAGGGCTATGCTCACTAGCAACATGGCCAAAAGGGACTTGAGAGTCATGATTTACTACAATGTGAACATGAGCCTTCAATGTGATGCAACACCGAGTAAAGCAAGCAAAATACTGGCTTGCATCCATAGATGCTTCTAAAGCAAAGCTCAGGATATCATCCTCCCACTATACTCAGCCTTGGTGAGGCTGTAGCTGGAGTACTGCATCCACTTCTGGGTTCCACAATTTAACAAGGATGTGGAAAAGCTCGAGAGACTCCAGAGGAGAGACACGTGCATGATCAGAGGGCAAGAGAACAGGGCTTATGATGAGTGGCTGAGAGCCATGGGACTCTTTAGCTTGGAAAAGTGCAGACTCAGGGGTGACCTGGTGGCCACCTATAAGTATAAAAGAGGTGTGCATCAGGATCTGGGGAACATCTGTTCACCAGAGCACCCCAAGAGATGACAAGGTCAAATGATCACAAACTCCTCCAAAACCATTTTAGTCTGGACATAAGGAAAATCTTTACTCTTTCAGCCCCCAAAGCCTGGAATAGACTTCCCCCAAAGGTAGTGCACTGGACTCTTTTAAGAAACATTTGGATGTTTATCATTCTGGGATCCTTTGACCCTAGCTAATTTCCTGCCCCAGGAGCATGGGGCTGGACTCAAAGATTTTCCAAGGTCCCTTGCAACCCTTATGTTTATGAAATCTATGAAATTATACTAGACTTATTAGGGATTTAAATCTTAGGTCAGATAAAATAACTTCCCACCAAGCCAAGCAAAATAGTTTATTCTTTGTTGCGTTTTTATTTCCTTATATATTTTTCTATTTCCTTTTTCTCAAAAAAAAAAAAAAGGAAAAGAAAATGTCGAAATGTTGTTAGACAGCAATTAAAAAGTTTCACATCTAAACAAGAGAGGGAAATTCAACCAGTCCCCTGTTTGTTTAACCAGGAAATTAAACAAAGTAAAAGAGCATTACTGAATGGAAACCTCTGCCTCTTTATCCAAACACACAGGAATATAGAAATGTATAGCAAAACCATCCACTGGATGCATAGATGCTATTTACTTACATAACTCTCTTGGCGAAATTCTGTCAGACTCAATTTTCACTGGCAATGTCTTAATTTCCTAATTGCCTTCCTAAAAATAATTTGGCATTTTCTTTTCTGTTACTATTGAGTCACCACTATTTGGTTCAGTGCATTACCCAGCTACATAGCTGCATAACCAACAACTGTGGCGTCTGAGCCTGCTTCAGAGAGATCCAAAATGCCTGTGAACATGCACAGAGGCCACTTAATCTATGAGTGATTGAGGTGGGCCCCCAACAGCCCTTAGTTCAGACCCCAGGTAAGTAGAAAAAGTTAGTTTTGCCTAAACTATGGTTGGCAGGACTTAGCTGCCAAACCACATATAAGTGCCCCTGAGTCTCAGATAGCTGTAGGGCAAGCAAGATAATGGTCAGCAGGGACAGGCCAGGCCACTGAGGTGATTTTCAGAAAGAGTAGAGAGGTAAATATAGGTCATGAAGGATAGCTGCCAGGACTGAGGATGAGGTAGAAGGCTGGGGATTAAAGGGAATCTTACTGGAGCATAAGGATAGCTGGAGTAGACAGCCAGAGGACTGAGTACACCTAGCAAAACAGGGCTGGGAGTCAGAGAGGAAAACATGAGGCTAGTGTGCTGCTGTGAGCTGTTCCATCTTGAATTGCCTGCTAGAGGTGCATAAGTCACCCATTTTCAAGTCTAAGAGAGATAAGTCAAACAGAACCTGTCACTGGAGATGCATAAATCCAGTTCTATACCTACAAGGTTGCAAGGTAGGGGGTACTGTGCAGGTACTCATAAGAAGTAGGATCAAACCACAACCCTGGCTACGTAACTCATGGGGTAACTGGCAGCTACATTTTTAAAATGTTGTGGGTGAAATAGGAATTTGTTTTTAAAGCCTATTGTGTTTTGTTCTCTCTTGCTTTTGTTTGTGCAATGGCTTAGTCTGGGGAGTGCTTAACCTCTGGCCCACAGGCCAAATGCAGTCCATGGAGCAATTGCATCTGGCCTACAGGGCTCCCCACCGGTCAGAAGATTTGGCAATAGGGGAGCAGTGGCCACTGCCCTGCTGCCAAGTTCCCATGCACCTTCCCCCTGCACAATGAGATGGGCCAGACCCCTCTTTCCCTCCCTGTACAGCTGGAAATGGGCCTGGCAACTCCCACTTTCCTTCCATCCCCCTCCCCCCTCCCCAAGCTTAATCAGGGCTGGGCTGCCTCCTGCCCCCATCTGCTCAGCTAGATGGGGCCCCATGACCTGTACACCAGATCAGAGCCACTAGCTGGATCTGGCCCGTGGATGGACTGGGCACTGTCCATCTGACCTCTCAGACAAACAGGTTGGGCACCACTATCTTAGTCTAATGGTGAGGAATCCTGGCATACCCACAAAAAATAGATCTGTTTTAATCAGTCTTAAAAGTGTATGTTACATTTTCTGAGACATATAATTAAAGTATCAATTTCTCTGCCACCGCTTAGTACAGAAAATGCTAAAAAGTGGAATTTGATGCTCCTTATGATGGATTATCTTTACAAATTGCATACTACTATTGTTACTTTTACCTGTCTGGCTATAGTTAGGACTAAGATAGAGAGTAGCTGGTACTTTATTGTTCCATATAAGCTAAGAGAACACTACTATAACATCCTGTATTACTATTATTACTGGTTGCTGTTATTAGCCATTTAATTCTATTAGTGTGTTAGCAACATAACTACACTATAATCCAAAGATTGACTGGATCTTGAATAGATATATACTCATGCTAGCTTTAATCTAGTTAACTCAGGTGATGAGAACAATGTAGCAATAGCAGCACAGAGCTCAGCCTAAGCTAGCTGCCTGAGTGTCATATCCAAAGATCATTAAACTTGGTGGAGAGTGGCTTAGCTTCAACCAAAAGGAATGCCAGAAAGGCAATGTGACCTGTGGCATAATAATAAGCGTGATATACTAGGAAATAAGGAAGATGCAGGTTCAAATCTGCTACAGACAAGGAGTGGGGACTGGAACCCTAGATGAATGATCTAACTATTCATCTATTTTTTCTAAACTATGAGAGGATGCTTCTCATCACCTTTGGGGTCCCTACTGTACATGTGCATTCTATGCATGCATACTTATGCAACCAGAACATAAAGACAGAGCCCCTCTCCCCCCAAAAAACAGGTGGATAACTTTGCCATTTACAGGCACAAAGAGAAATATAATTTTAACCAAAATGATTAGCTACTAAAGGTTATTCTGTATAGCCATTGTATCTTTAGCATTTAACTCTCAACCAACTTCATCTCAAGTGCAGATTATACCACAGTTCTTGTCTATTTTACCCAAATAATTGTTAGAGGCAGTACTATCCTCAGAACAGATCCCTGCAAAATGCCTCTAGAAATCCTCTTAAAATATGATGTCTTGATGTACAACATTTTAAAGCAATTATCATCCAGTTCTTTACCCATATTTTTTTTGTGTAGTAGTAACTTTTTCACTGTGAATGTTGTGTCATACCAAGCTAAATGCCTTAAAGAAGTACAGTTTGCCATAGCTACTTATATAAAAATAAACTTGTAATTAAATAATAAATTGTGGAACCCAGAAGTGGATGCAGCACTCCAGTTACAGCCTCACCAAGGCTGAGTACAGTGGGAGGATGATATCCTGAGCTTTGCTTTAGAAGCGTCTATGGATGCAAGCCAGTATTTTGCTTTAAGTAAATAAGTAAATAAAACTAATGGTATTGAATATCAAATGTGTTTAGTGAGCTGCCAGAGCATACAGGTTGTCTCCTCTGGCAGCAGAAAGTGCTTCAAGCCCCCATCAACTGAAGTGAAGAGTTCATATTTTTACCTGCCTTCACAGATGAACATGCCAAATCCTCTTCACAATGGTGGAAGCCTCAAAGTCTTACCATCTGAAATCTGAGAGGAGGCTGCAGTCAAAACTCTCATGAGAAAACAAGAAATAGTTGTGTCAAAGACTCTCTTCTGCAGACGTGGAGCCCTACACTTGCTGAGCTGATCTTAAGAAAAAGAATAAAGGAAAACTTCAGAATGAGCATTTGAGAGAACTGGTAGGAAGAAGATCCTAAGGAAAGCCAATTTAGAAGTGCTGGCCATTTCTTAAAGAGGTAAGTGCACAGTACTACACTTAGGAGTCAAATGAAGAAAACCAAAATAGGAAACACTGCACCTGTCTACATGAGATGCTAAATGTAAAGTAAACGATTTCTACTACACACCAGCAAGTCACAGCAAAAGCCAAACTAATGGGCTAATGCACAGTAATATTAGTCTACTGCACATTAGCATCACTAAAAAGACATTTACTGGTGCTACTGCACAGTAGTGCTGGTTACTAAGTATTGAGTACCTGTGTTATTACAGGTAATAAATTTAACATGCAGTAACTACAATGCATTAATACAATGCAGACATACCCACTGGGTAGGCTATAGTACTGTAAAAAGAATCTGGTAGTTAACGTAGATCATAAGCAGAATATGAGTCAATAATGTAATATTGTTGAGGAGGAAAAGGTAATAGGATATTAGGATGTGCTAACAGGAATTTTGTATGTAAGAATCTGGAGAGTCATTTTTCCACTCTTCTCATTACTGATGAAACTGGAGTACTCTGGCTGGTTTTGGACACCACAACTTACTAAAGTTGTGTACACATTAGAAATCCAGAGAAAAGCAACAAAATAGTAAAAGCCTTGAAAACATGACATATTAAGAAAAGTTGGAAGAATTGGGACTATCTATTTTAGAGAAGGAAAAACTGAGAATTGATTCAATATCAAATATAAAAATGACTGTTATAAAGAAATCACGAGGTTCAACAAGGATAAGTGCAAAGTCCTGCACTCGCAATGGAGCAATCCCATGCATCGGTACAGTCTGAGGGCTGACTAGCTGGGCAGTAGCTCTGCAGAAAGGACCTGGGGGTTACAGTGGGTAATAAGCTGAATATTAGCCAGCAGTGTGCCCTTGTTGCCAAGAAGACTAACAATTTACTGGTCTGTATTGGTAGGTGTGCTGCCAGTAGGTCAAGGGAATTGATTATTCCCTTCTATTCAGCACTGGTGAGGCCACATCTGAAGTACTGTGTCCAGTTTTGGGCCACCCACTACAATGGACAAATTGAAGAGAGTCCAGCAGAAGGCAACAAAAATGGTGAGAGGGCTGTGGGACATGACTTGTGAGGAAAGACTAAAGGAATCAGGCTTGTCTGGTTTAGAGAAGAGGGGATTTAATAGCAGCCTGAAGGTGGGGTTCGAAAGAGGATGCAACTAGAATGTTCTTGGTGTTGGCAGAACCAGGGCCAGATTAATGCATAGGCAAACTAGGCACATATGTAGGGTCCTGAGCTGCAGGGGCGGGGCAGTCCTTCCCTCTGTGGCAATGGCACCAAAGGCCCCATCTGCCTCCCTTCCCTTACCCTCCCCTCTGCTGGCTTTACCCTGGACAGAACAAAGACCAATAGTCTCAAGTCACGACAAGAGAAGTTTAGGTGAGATATAAAGAAGAATTTTCCCACTAGGAGGGTAGTAAAGCACTGGAACAGGTAATCCAGAAAGGTTGTGGAATCTCCATCTTTGCAGGGGGTTTAAGATGTGGCTAGACAAAGCCTTCACTGGCTTTGATAATTTTGTTGGGGATGGTCCTGCTTTGAGCAAGGAGTTGGACTAGATGACCTGCTGAGGTCCCTTCCAACCCTAGGTTTCTATGGTTCTATGACAGGATGCCAATCAATTTTCCACCACATCCAGTGGCAATAGGATGAGAAGTAATGAGATTAAATGACGAAAAAGGTTATTTGCATTAATTGTATTACAAGAGTGCATAAGCATTGGAAAAAAATACCTAAAAATTTGTGAAGTATCTCTCTTTTGCAGCTTTTAAGTGTGTGTATAACAAATATTTGGCTTAGACAAAGATAATCATGCCCTGACCAGGGGATAGAACTAGATGATCTCTTCAGATGTCTTCTAGATGATTTTTCTGAGTCTATTTTGTACAGAACTGCATTGACTAGTAGTTATTATGACCTTATCTTTAACTGTTTACTAATTTTCTCCTGCATCAGATTCTTAATATTTTTGCTGAGGTCAGTGTCTGGCTCCCTGTCTTCCACATATGCAGATCATCTAATTACTCTTCTTCTATTTTAGCATATCATTTGCTTTCTTCAAGATTTGCAAGAATTTTTTGAAACATTAACATCAACTGTTCACACATTTCCTGTGACAATTCCTTCTAAACTCTATGTTATGTAAATAACTTTTAACAATAAAACTGTAAAACATGCATTTGGACTATATATAACTTTGAGTCCATAATGTATGAAAGTAGGTATTTTCAAGTGATATGATTTAGTTCATCAAAGAAATGAGAATATTACATAGATAATATTACAAGAAATGAGGGAATGGGAGTATTGTGTAGGTGGAACCATGCTGCTCTGCATGGCATTCTGTGGAGCTAGCTAGCCCTACTGAGACTGGTGAACAAGCTGAATCAAAAGTATGCTTAAATTAAATTATTTCTACCCCAATTACCTGGAGGTGCTCCAGTAGGCAGTCTGGCTCTAGAGGTTCATGCTTGCATGGACCAATTATGCATAGATCCTTACTCAGAGTTGCTTGCAATATCACAGGCTAACCTGAAGTGGATGCAACTTTTTTTTTTTTATAAAGCCCTAAAAATAGGATTTCATAATTGAAAAGCTAGCAGATCCCTTAATTATAGGGGAGCAAACAATGCCACCAGAGAAATGTAAATACAGGCTAATTGCTACTTTTTTATTTCATTTTTAAACAGCTAGCTGACATAATGGCAGACATGAGATAATGGTTCTATCTTAAGCAACAAGAGGTGCAATCAAGCATTCAAAATGTTACTATTTTGCATGCCTTGGTTAAAATAGTTCCCATGAAATTTACATGCAAACACTTGTAGAAAAAAGGTGGCGGGGAAAGGGGGAGAATAAATATGACTGTTAGAAATAGAGAGTAGCAAGGAAGTAACAAGGACATGCATTTCACTGTTAACATCTTGAGAATAGCCTAAGTGGCACAGTAAAATTGAACTGTGATTCCTCGGTCTTGTAAATACTTCCTAGAAAGGAATGTCTTGCCATTCAAAAGCTGTCCACCTTCACCATTTTTAGTAGACAAACTTTAGACAACTAAATGAGACATTTTAGAATCCTGATTTCTGACAGATATTGGATCAAATTCACCCACAGGGCATATAAATATAAAATCCTATTTATATGCAAATTCTTAGTATTTCATGTAAAATGGATTTTTATCAATTGACCATTCTATTCTATTAGCTATCATGTTGATACAACAACTTTAGTAATGGTGAAATGAATGAACAAATATAATTAGTAGAGTTCAGATGTGTTATCAGAAGTCCTAGACTTTGGGGTGGGGGAGGCATTCTTCTGAGTTCTTGAAATGCAAAGCTATAAACTTAACCAATTGCTTTCCATGAAGGACTAGGAATACAAGTCCTAAGAAAAGGTTTGGTTGGTCACTCCATCCTTAATTGAAAAGATAACTGATACTGTACAAATTCAGAAAATGTCACCCATAAGCCGAAGGAAATGCAGTATCATTTGTACTACAAGAAATAAATCCTTCAATCTTTTCTCAAGATTATTCAGGCAAAAGTATAATTGAAGCTTAAATTCTAAATGTAAGGTGTATGTTTCAACCCTTTCTGTCTTTTATCACTAGGTATCTATGATCTGTTGGGAAGGAGAGAGTGATTTCTTATGAGAGTGACTATAAATATAGTCAGGAAGTGGTTGCAATTCCTACAAGATTCCTTTGAGGAACCTGGGATGTAATCAAAATGTACAGTTTGGAATCCAGGACAAGCCAGAAGTTCTCTGGGGCAACTCTTATTCTGACTATTTCTATACTGATAAAAGTTATAATTTAGAGACTAGAGGACTGCAGAAACTTGCTTAGTGCTCTACAAATGAAATGTGTTTTTTAATTCTTCTTATTAACATATGTTTGTATTTATTGAACCCAATGACTACTACATAGTGTCAAAAGTGGTGAAAGGGAAACAACTTGACAACATTTGCATTTGCGTTCCAAATGGAAGAAGTTGGAACCTGAAAGTAAGTGGAGCAAAGCAGCTGTGTGGAAGAATAATGACCAATGTAAGTGATCTCCCTGCACAGTTATAGTCTAAGGACAGTTGGTCATAGAAGTGCCGTAACCTCCACCTACTCTTCTGATGTCCGGCAATATAGCAGAAAACTACAAGGCATTCAGACAAAGAATTGAGTGGTACCTAGCAACCATAGAGACAAAAGAGAAAGATGCCAAAGTCAAATCTTCAATCTTTTTGCACATTGTGGAGGAGCAAGTCCTGTCTCTTTATAACACCTTTATCTTTAAAATAAATTTAAAAATATGAAATTAAGTAAAATACTCTCCAAAGATGAGGAGTACCACATGCCAGAAAAAGAATGAGATTCTTGAAAGATACAGATTTTTTTTTCTGTGCAAACAACAGGAGAAAGTATAGATCAGTATGTTACTGAACAAAAGATATTGAGTTAAGACTGTAGTTGGGGAACTTGAGAGAATCTCTTATTAGAGACAAGATTATTTGTGGCATTGCAGAAACTGCAGTATAAGAAACACTACTGTGAGAGGGAGGCTTGTCCCTAGAAAAAAAGACTGTGAAATTGTTCAGGGCAGCAGAAACTGCGAAAGCCTGGGATGCGGAGCTGAAATGAAAAATATGGCCAGAATAAGCCACCTCCCAGAGTGAAATTTTCCACTGGTAGGCAGTAATCTCACATGGTCAAATTTTCCATTAATAAGAAAACTTTTAAGGGAAGAAAAGAGTAGCACGTGTGGAAGGCAACCTAGCCCCACAACTTGTGCCATATTTGGAAAGATTGGATTTAACTCAAGAGGAAACATTTTGCCAAGTATTACAGCTCCCAAACACAACCACCTCAACTGCATACAGTTGAGAGGCTACCAGAAAAAAATGTATATAGATATGATAGACACCAGCAAATTAAATAAGAGGGACTATATTTTGCCAGTGGAAGTGAAAGTAACAAGTATTTCATTTAACTTGGACACTAGAGCTCAGGCTAATATTTTACCAGAGTATAAAGACAGAAATTTAAAATTGAGTCTGAAAGTGAGTTCAACAAACATCAACATAACTAGGTACTGCACAGTAGTAACAAGCTACTGTGCAGTGAGTATCACCAGGACGCCATGCAGGGATGCTACTGAGCAGTGATACTGGTTACTGAACAGTCATGGCATTACTGTGCAGTCATTTAGTACTTGGGTATGCAAATTAGCTCCTGCACCCTTTAACTAATGAACTTTGTGCTCCTTGCAGAAGCACAGCTATCAAACAATCCAACAGATTCCAGTATAAGGACTTAAGTCTAGCAAAACATGGAGGAAAGGCTTCTCACCAAAAACAACTTACCAAGTATATATGATGTTTCTTCTACCTAACAAGAAAATAAACCTTCCTGAAAGACTGAGGATTTCAGGATCTTGCTAAAGACCTGTAGAAACTGGGGAATAGGAAAGTGTTAAAGATTCGCTTCACAGTGCTATGTTAGGAACCTCAATAGGTGTTAATTAATTTTTGAAGTTATTGTTAAGAAGGAAGATATTGTGATAAAAGTTGTTAGATACACCTCCTAATTTAGAGGAGTTGGGAATTGGAAGATGATGCCCCAGTTGAGAGCTAGTTAGACAGACTAAAGGGGTACAGGAGCTTGCTTACTGACCCATAAAGAAAACTTTGGGGTTTTTGGTTCTCATTCATATATATGCCTGTGTTTATTGAACCTGATAACCACTGAAGTTTCCTCTTAGCCTACCACAGTGGAAGAACTTTCTTTCCCCTTGGGAAAATAAATGACCGTATCAAGATAGGAGCCTGGTTTTAGCACTCCTTATATTCACCCATTCTGAAGATCCATGGCATGATATACCTGGCTGCCTATTTCTGCAGATTCATGGCTTTCTAGTGAGCAAACTAAGATAAAAAGTTTGTCCATGAGATTTGCAGCTACTGTACTAGAGGTCTCCAGAATGACATCAAGATTTGCAGAGAGGTTAGGTTTTGGAATGTCATCACAGTATCTGCTCCGGAAGAGATAAAGAAGACAGTCCAGAAACTCAGAGATTGGTTTAATTCTCCATTTAAATGAGATTTTCCTGCATTGGGCTCAGAAAAAAAATTATATGGCTACCACATCTCTGCTTTCTGGAATTGTTCTGAGTCATAGGCACTGACTTTTATATTTGCTAGGGGAGGGTTCAAAGATGATGTCCATCCTCCCATCACCCCCCAAGTAGCATGGACAGAGCAGAGCCAAAGAGAGTGCATGGGGAGCAGGGGTGATTGTAGAGAACCCAATGCAGGCTTGGGGCTCCCCACCCTGCTACCCTCTCCCTGGGAGCCCTGTACCAACCATGACACCATGGCAAGGTGCCTTCTGATCACCCAGCAGCAGCAGGGAGCACAGCTCCACATCACTGCTACCTGTGCTGCTGCTGGGTTGGTTAGGGGTGCCTCACCATGGCAGCACAACTGGCATGGGACTCCTGGGGGGAAGGACAGCAGGAGGGAGAACCCCAAGTCCACAGCAAGCATCCTGTGTCTGCCCCCACCTCACATGTAACTTTAAAGGTCACGTACCCTGCCCAATGAATGCCCACAATGGCAGGGAGCTGCCCTTGTTATGCTTCAGCCCAAGTCTGAATTTGTTGCCCGGCATGCGTGAGCCTATATATGAATGCCAGTTGGAAGTTTGAAAGAAAAAGTTTTTATTGCTAGCAATAAAGGTGCAAGGTAGCAAGCACCCTAAACAATATTTCTAAGCATCC
>JAGPOW010000229.1:3420871-3458865 GCA_030014935.1 Caiman crocodilus
AACAACCTTTCAGTCTCGCTGTGTATTCTGTCTTGGGAGGATGGCTCGAGGCCATTTATTAGGCCTTCAAAGAAATGGCTTGGGGTTATTCACAACACCCTCACTTTGCCACTCCCTAGATGTGCCACATATGGCTCTTCCCCACTCCCTGCCCTGGCCCCAGGACCCAGTCCCCATGCACTGCCTTAGCTGGGTTGTGCTCCAAGGGCCATTCCTTGCCCCATTCTCTCCCTCACCATGGGGACCTCAATCTGCATCCTCCCAGACTTACCTGCAGGCAGCTGGGGAAACTGATCCCCACCACTGTCTGGGGCTGTATTCTTGGCTACATGCATGTGCGCAAGCACACATGCATTTGAAGCTCCCTGTGTCCCAAACGCTGGAGTCCCTTGTAGGCTGGAACTCTTCCAACCTGCAAGGGGAAACCCATCATTTCCCTTGTTTTTCCCAATGAATGGAAACCCCGGGTCCCTGCACAATACTGGGAATCTGGGACTGGGACTTGATGTTCTCATGTTGGGACTGTCCCAGTCCTGCTTGATTAGGGATGGGTGGTCACCCTACCCTCTTCCTGAGAGGGGCCAGGGCTCTTGAGTCCCCATGTACTCAGCATCTATGGTCTGTGTGCTAAATGGAAAATATCCTTTGAGGTTCTGGTAAGTTATCATTGGTCCAGCATTGTCAGTCAGCAGGGAGACATGGACAAGTCAGTAATAAGAGTAAGAAGTTTAATGACCACAGTATGAGGTTAGGGTCATGATCTTTTATTGTTCTGAGCCCATTTGATGTAGCTGTTTATTTATTTGACTAGACTGGATGCAGCTGTCCACTTTTTTTCTCTAGAAACTGGCTAGATATGATTCTCAGTTAAGTGTATTGAAATAATGATACAATACAGAATAGGAATAATTAGGAATTTGTAACCATGTTTTACAAAGTCAATTTATTATATAAGGCTTATCCAATGATTTATTAATGTTGAATACTATAGTCAAATTAATATTTTTTTAGTATTAAGAGTAATTCTAGTCACAAAGCTGCACTGAGAAGTATGTATGAATCCAAGCATATTTTCCAACAATAAATGTTCATAGATGTTGCTTTGTTTTTAAGCGCTTTGAGGAAGCAAGCAACTTCACACATGGAAGTTCATTAGGAAAAAGACTAATTACCATGATTAGGGGTTTCTCAAAAAAGCAATTGGGTATAATTAATAGTAGGCCATTTCCTGACCGAGTGAACATAGGGCTTCCTTACAAATGAGTCATAAGTAGGACCAAGATTTTTAAGTGAGTTGTCCACGATTTGAAAACTATGTTGATTCACTATGTGTAGCACACTACTTAGTCTCTTAATTTTTAAAAATAATTTCCTTAACCCGTGTATGTGTGTGTGCATGTGTGCGCATGTGTGAGTTCACACACACATGTCTGCACAGGCACACACACATCTATCTATATATCCATCTATCTCTCTTCAATAAAGCTGAAATAGACAATATTAGATGTTTATATATGCATGCACATAATGTATATATAATATAAACAGATATGTATATTATATACACACATATATCATAATGTTTGGAGGTATATATGTATAAATCTCAAAATATTGTTTTGAAACTTTGCAAGACAAGTGAAAGAGAGTATTTTATAGGTCTTACATGGGGAGTGGATATTATGGGCTACTGTGTGTGTCTAGGGGCAGGAGTGTTAGAGAATCCCTCAGAGCCTGTTGCTTAGTTTTAGGAGGGGCTGTTCCCCCTATGGTACAGAAACCCTATTGTGACTGCTTCTATGATAGGAAGGAGGCTATGAACTACCCGGTCATGGACTAGCATGGTGTGCAGATTCATCGAATTTTGAAATAACAGAGAAGTAGAGCAGGAAGCAATCTTCAGCAGTTATCTATTTGAGCACCGTGCTTGAGGCAGGACCATCCCTTTCCAAATCATCCCCTACAAATCCATTGTATAACCTATTAGCAAACCAATCAACCCAGACAGTCAGAAGCCTAACCTACCACAGGTAAAGAAGGGAACCCATGTTGGACAATGTCCAGAAGGACTACCATACAGAAGTGTAAAAGCACGTTTTCTCCTTTCCTCATTTGCTGAGAAGTAGAATTCAGACCAATGATTTGATGTTGCAGTAAGGTATATTTACACTGGATATCAGCAGAATCTTCTTTGCAGTTAGAGCAGGTTGAATAAGCATTGGTCAGGAACAATCTAGAAGTAGCTAGGTCTCTTCTGTTATGCATATTTCCCATGCTTCTGGGCTTTGCTGGTCAATGCATGGGACCTAGAAGGATTTTTTCCTCTTCCAGATCAGGGTTTTATTTTAAAACCTTCTCCAGAAAATGTGGGTGTTGGCTGTAGTTATGTCAATGCTCCTGCTGGAACTTAAACCTGGAGGTTCCTATTAGACAGTCTTGCCCCTTCTCTCAAGATCAGACTGATCACCATAGTTGGAGGGTCAGGAAGGAATTTTTCCCCATGATCAGACTAGTATGGATTTGGGCGGGGAGGAGGGGAGAAGAGGTGTGTTCAGGGAGACTTGGCCCTCTTTCTTGGCTCTTTTAAGCATATTTTAGCAACTTTGTAGCAGCAGGTCATTGTCTGCCATGGTGTGACGTCTCCTTTGCCTGTGGCAGGTTAGGTTGTTATGTCTTCTGTGTCAGGACTGACTGTATAGCATTACTAATAGGTTAGGCAGTAGATTTGTAGAGGGTGATTTGCAGAGGATTATAGGAAAGTAGGTTTAGAAAGGACCTCATGATATTATATAATCCAGCAATATGCAAAATTTATGCAATATTCAAAAACCCTTATCATGCTCTCCCCACCCCCTCACCCAAGTACTTCTTTTCTAAACAGAGTCGGCCTAGCTTCTTTGGTCTCTCTTCATATGAAAGCCTCTCCATGTCACTAATCATCCTTGTTGCCCTTCTCTAGACCTTCTGTAGTTCTTCTCTATCCATTTTGAGGTGTGGGGACCAGAACTGGGCACAGTATTCAAGGTGTTGACACACCATGAATTTATAAAGGGGCATGGTGGTACTTTCAGCTTTGTTATAATTCTCTTCTTAATATTGCATAACATTTTCTTTGCCCTTTTGATGGCTGCTGAGCACTGAGTGGGTGGTTTTAGCTGACTGTCCACAAGAGATTCCCTAATCTTTTCTTGTATGGTAACAAGTAATGTACAGCCCACCTTAGTGTAGATATAGTTGGGGTTATTTTTTCCCATTTTCATCAATTCATACTTCTCTACATTGAACTTCATGTGCTATTTAGTTGCCCATTCACTCAATCATGCCAAATCCTTCTATAGTTCCTCATGACCTGCCTTGGTCTTTACCACTTCGCATATTTTTTTGTCATCCACACATTTGGCCACCTTCCAACTCACCTCCTTTTCCAGATCATTTAATGAATATGTTAAGCTGCATTGGTCCTAACTTTCCCAGCTGTTTATTTCTTTCCGTCCTAAAAACAGACCATTTGTACTCATTGGGTGCATCTGCACAAGTTCGTTACTGTGGAACTGAGTAATTAGCTCCACAGTAAAGTGTTAGGGCTGTGCAGAATTTTACTGGCTGTTTTGTTTTGATGCTGTTTTGACTCAGTTCAAGCTCAAAACAGCAAACTTGAAATAAAATGAAGGGCTTTGAAACAGGCTCAAAATGAAACAAGGGCAGTTGAAATGTTTCAAAAGTTTTGAAAGATTTCGAGTTTTGAAGCTCAAGCTGGGCTTGCCTGCAAGGAAACAGTAAGTAAAGAGAGAGGCGGGGAAAAGGGAGGAGACGGGGGAAGGACTGCTCTCATATTGACCATGTAGCTGGCCAGTGCCTGTGATCCTTCCCTGAGGTACCTTCCAATCACAGTGCTTTAGGAGAGGGTTGGAAAACACACACAGTCACACGTCATGAGTTTTGCTTGTCAACAGCCTGAGGTGCAGTTTCCCAGAAACCCCTGCACCTATCTCCTTGAAACTTGGCAGGCTTCATAGCCTCAGCAGAGTCTACCATCCCTGCTGTTTTCACCCTGCTGTGCCTTAACATACACACAATGTCACCCATGTCACAAGTTTTGCTTCTCAGCAGCCTGAGGTGCAGTTTCCCAAAAAACCCTTCACTTATCTCCTTGAAACTTGTCAAGCTTTGTGGCCTCAGCACTGGCTAGCATTCTTGCAGTTTTCACCCCTCTGTGCCTTAACACACACATGTGACATGAGTTTTCCTTTCTAGAGTTAGGTGCAGGGAGTTCTAAGAAACTGCATCTCATTCTCCTTGAAACTTGGCAGGCTTCATGGACTCTGAAGGGGCTACCATCCCTGCAAGTTTCATCCAAATTAGGCAAGAAATTACAAAGTTATAGGAAGTTTTGTGCTTTCCCATTATAGACTATGGACGAAATGTCAAAACAGTGAAATAGTTTCACCGAAACAAAATGGAACAGTGGTTTCAAAATGAAACACTGTCCTGTCAAAATGTAAGTTGAAAGTGCTGCAACTGTGGATGGAAGGACTGGACCCCCCTGCAGCTACACAGCCCACCAGGCCTATAGCTCACATGGCCAGGCTCTACCTGAAAAAAAGAAGCGACAAAGGACCCAATCCTTTTTTTTTTTTTTTTTGTGGAGCCCCCTTCTCCTACAGCTGGGGGGATGAGCTGCCGGTGATCCCTGAGATGCAGGTGGGCTCCAGTTCTTCCCTCCATGGCAGGAGCACCCATGAGGCCATCTGGGCAAGGAGCCAGTGGGTGGATGCTGCCCAAACTCGGAGGCAGCATCCAGCCTGATCCAACTGTTGCCCAAGCCCGAGTTGGGGCAGCACCTGCACACCAGCAGCCTACTTGGGCAGCCCTGGGAAATACCACCACAACGGCAGGAAGGACCAGGGCCCCTGCACCTGAGGGGTCACTTCGCCTGCTGTCAGCTTGGCCCTAGCCACAGAAGATGTAGGCAGGCTGCACGGAAAAAGCAAAAGAATCAGATCTCTCACAGCATCTGACTTCAGCCCACCGTTCCCATGGCGGGAAGTGAGCTTTCAAAAAGCTGCAATATTACAAATAGCTATGCTGCAAACTAAACTACATGTGGATGTTAAGGCTTTGTCATGCTTTGGTCGCTGATTCAATTCGGTAGAGATTCAGCCTGATTCAGAGGCTGAATCTCCAAATTTGAATCAAACCAGGAGACCCTTTAATTTCCCCAAATCAAATCAGAACCCTCTAAATCAATTTGGAGAGATTTGATGTTTTGGACAGCGACATAGCTTTAAATGTTTTTTTCTACATAGTTCACAGTACCAGATGGCTCTTGGATGCTAAGATGGTGGAGTGGATGGAGTGTCTCAGGGACAGTGGGGTGGGGAGGTCCTCAGCGCACTTGGCAGCAGACCCAAAAGTGGACCAGACATATATCTGGTCCAGTTCTGGGTCTGCTGGGGAGCATGTGGGGGGATCCCCCCCCCAGCTCCAGCTGGTGACTAGTGCCTCCTGGGTCTGGGGGGGGAGCACCTGGGGAGCACCTGGGGTCCCCTCTGCAGCTAATTGTCAAGTAAGGGAGGTTGGGGGGCATCCCCCATGCACTCAGCAGTGGACATGGAAGTGGACTAGAAATACGATAAGCATGTGGAAGGTCCCTCTCTATTTCTGTGAGATGCTCCATCTGCCCCACCATCGCAGTATTCATGAGCCATGCTTGGTGCCTCATAGTATGTAGAAAAAACATTTAAAGCTGTATCTATGGCCAAATCGCTGATTCTCTGAATCAGCATTGAATCTTCAGATTCGGATTTGGCTGAATCAGATTGGGACAGTGGTCTAAATCAACAAAGCAGTTCAGTGTCCCAGATTCAGACCAAATCCAATTCCCATTTCGCACACCTCTAGTGGATATGGTTTAGTTTGCAATGTAAACTCATTTAAATTGCAGAAAAAAAACAACCCTGTAGCTGTACACTGTGATGCAATTAAACCACAAAAAAGGCAATTTTTGTCACGTGTACAAGCACCCCAAGTATGATACGTTATGGTTCCAGTGAGAGATGAGTCATCCTTTTGGCAGTCAATTACTGGCTGCTATGATGGCAGGAAGTTGGCACTAACCCAAATACAGCCTTAAATTAGCAAGGTAGACAGTATTAGCAAGGTAAGCAAGCTTGACACAGACCTAATATCCACATGTAGTTTAGTTTGCAGCATAGCTATTTGTAATATTGCAGCTTTTTGAAAGCTCACCCCCTGCCATGGGAAAGGTAGGCTGAAGTCAGATGCTGTGAGAGATCTGATCCTTTTGTTTTTTCCATGCAGCTTTGAGACAGCCTTATCTTGTCTTGAATCCCTGCTCTTGCTCCTTGTTCCTGTTCCTGATTTTTGTTTGACTCCTATCTTTTGGCTTGCTCTGGACTATAACTCTCACATGCAGTTAGTAACTCCTGAGTCCTGAACCATTCTGATCACTGCTTCCTGACCCTGGCCTGTCTGAGCTCCTAACCCTGGAGTGATTCATGGTTTCCTAACGGGTTTTCTGACCCTGCTTTGACTTTTAGATTTGTCATTCTGGCTTTCTCATCAAGGTCTGTTCCTGACAATGTCTTCAGCATTTATATTCAGGCTGCACTGGTTCCTGACCCTGCCCTTACTCCTGGTGCCAAACGTAAGTTCCAGATCCCAGGCCAAACCACTAGACCTGACCACCTAAGCCCTGGTGCTGACACTAGGTATTTTTTTAGGTTAAAATGGAGGTGCTCACAATGAATTTAGGTAGCTTAGTGGCATCTCGCCATTTGCAAAATATCACTTTTTTCTGACTCAAGCACCCAGTGACCAAATTCGAGCTATTAATGTTCAATGACATATAAATATAAGCTTAGAAGATTCGTATCAAAACATGCAGTGTATAAAAGTACTTTTATTTTATTATTTATTCTGTGTTCTTCAAGATCAAGACTGAAAACAAAACAAAAGTACTGTAAGAAAGAGAAAGAGGCAGCTTCTAATCTTTACTACACTTGTGTAACTCTGGACTTACTTCATAGAAGGCAATAGTTATACTGAAGTAAATCAGAACAGAATCTGGCCCACATTTTCTCAAGGAAAAATTTACCTTTTGAATCAGTATTTCTGAAATAGTGATAAACATCCTTTTAATAATTAGACTTGTTAAAGCTAAAAGCTTATCTGCTATTCTCAGATGTAATTACAATATACTTCTAATCTCTATTAAGTCTATAAACAGAATACTTCTTTTAATTCTTGACCCTTGGGATCCAAACGAAAACCAGAGATTAAATGAAGTCAAAAACTAATCAGTAAAACCATACAATACGAACTAAAATACAGACAACATCCACAATTATTTTGTATTCAGACTTCACTCTGTATTGTGTTCAAACACTAATCCTTCCATTTACTTTAAAAGATTAATGTAACAAAAGGGTGACTAATTGTCAAAGGGACACAATAGGGTTCAGGTTGGTGCTCTTTTGTATTAGAGAAAAATAGTATGTTTGAGATGGAGAAATTAAATTTTCTGGAAGAGGTCAGCTTGGGAATCAAATGAATCCCTCTGATTCATGCAGAGTCATGCATTAACCACTTGAGATTTGGAAGGAAGAGACTTTAAAGCTTTTTTCCCTCCTGTACAGATAATTGCCTTTAATAACTAAGTTGCTATTTTGTCTTCAGAATATCAGCTTTCCAAATTAGTTGAGTTCTGAAGGTCCTTCAGAGCACAAAATCTCTGATTAAACATTTTCTAAAGTTCATCCTATTGGTAAGAGTGGAAATTCCATTACTTTAGCAAGAGCAGGCATGTCAAATTTAGCAAGGCAGGGATGAGTGAGAATGGGAGAAAGTTAAGGTAGATATCATTACAAGTCAGGAACAAAGGACATAAAATTATTATAAACTCTATTATTATGTGGTACAATAATCAAATGAAGCCTACAGTTAGTGTGAACTATGAACAACTTAAATTGTGATGAATTATCTAAAAGGAGTAACTTTCTTGGAGCTGTAAACTTTTAAAAAGCAGCATCTTGAAATGCAGCAGACAAAACAAATGTGACTCTTTTTGGGCAGTTTTTCACAGCTTCATAAAGAGAGAAAGGCCTTGACCAGCTTGCTTTAGAAGATCAGGAGTTCTGTAGGACTTAAGCCACCTATGTGCCTCTTGAATCCTATTCCCAGTCCCTCCTGTAAATTAGAGCAGCTTTAGAGATGTTGCACTCATTTTCTAGAGATTTTAATAGACTCCTGTGGGACTCTCTACCATGCCAAGTAGCTAAAGCACAAGTGTTCTTTTGCTGCTCTGATTGCTGTTTATGCATTTTACCCAATTACTATTTAATGGATAAACACATTGGAAGCACAACCTAGGACTCCCTCTACCTCAGGAGACTGTTACTCATTGGGCCACAGAATCCTACTTCCTCTTCCTTATTGTCCTTCAGGCCCAACAAATCTTTCATTCTTGTCTATTTGTGTGTGCTACCTTCAATAAAAAGGAAGGTGGATGCCCTCAGTCCTTGCTAGCCTATACCTGGTGGTTTCCTAGGAAATAAGATTTGTGGTTCAAACACTCCTCCATTTGAATTGGGCATATCATATCTAAGTTTCCCACTCCTGAGGGAAGCACCCTAACCACTAAGCTGTCTGGTCTACCAACTCCTCAGGCTGTGTTTTACTTCATATTGATACCAATGCTGGTATAATTTATTGGACCAAATGCTATAGCAAGGGTAGAGTTAGACCTTTAGATATTAATTGGATACTAGCTAGATACCCTGGTTCAGGAAGATATCTTGCCCCTGAACAAACTGGTCCCAACATGACAGAAGCACATAGCACTATTTATAGAAAATATGGAAGAGCTGTTTTTGGTGGAATAGGATTGCTTTCTTGAGACAAGATGCATATCTTTTGGATGAGCAGCTGCCTAGCTGTAGATATCTGATAGTCAGAACAGGACGGGCCTACGTGTGCTTGTATCTGACTAAAATTCCAGTTTGAATGCTGGGCTTGTTTGTCATCCCTGCTGTCTATTACTTCTATATTGACCTAAAAATCAAAAACACATGACAGAGAAAATATTGAACATTTCAGCAAGCAAGTGTCATTATACTATGATGATTAGTTCATTCACATGTAAGACTCTTGGACAAAAGGATACATATCACCCTGGGCAAACCATATTTTCATAGTTGAGCACAGGTGTGTAGAAACACTGAGATGTAAGACTGGAATAAACAATGATTCATCTGATAAAGGACTTTGATCACCTGACAAAGCTGATCAGAAGGTTATCTGGCAATGGGGACTAGAGGATATGAAAGAAAGGGTCTCCCACTAGCGCTTTCAGAAGGAGAGAAGAGAGCAAAGTATTTTCATGTTCAGAAGGAGCAAGGGAGAGAAAGTGAGAGGGATAAGCAACTGTAGCAGTGGGGTCCTTTTTAATGAGAAATAGAAGCTGGATGTAGTGGGAAGGAGGGAGAGAGAGAGAGACTCTGTGATTTTAAGGAGTCTCTATGTGCAGGAGTCTAAGACCTAATGCAAAGAATGCTCCAAGGTGGTGAAGGATTTTTTTCTTAATTTATATATTCCTTTCACAAGCTAGAACAAGTGATATTTAGTACCTTTACAAAGCCAGTGTGTCTGATTACTTCAGCTATCACATTACATGTCAAGTTTCAACTATCCTATGTCTCTGGAGATATGAAATATAAAATCAAATGTACTCTCAGGCTTGGACTCTTGGAAAGGGTGGATTTTATGTACTTGTTCTAAGATATCTCTGTCATAAGATCCCATAATTTTGGAGGGGTAACAGCTATCCAATACCTAGGAAGTGTGCCACAGTAAAGCACTAGTTCTGAAATCTACTTAGGTAAAGGTAAGCCTTAAGGTAAGTGAAAACAAAAACACCTGAGTTTAGCATGTTGAGATGAAAACACATAATATTTGCCCAATTGTGGGACTTTCAATGGGCTTCAATATGTAGGAAGCTCAACTTCTGAAAAGCAGCATTTTTTAACAAATATAACTTTAAATTCCTAATGCATGTAATATGTTTTCTGAGTTTATTAAAGAAACATGATAAAATTAAATAACAATATAGAGAAGAGTTCTGTATTTTAAGGTGAAGTGGGGAAATTAACAATTAAACAACAATAATAGATAAATATGTTTTTCTTTTTCCTTGGGGGAGAAGAGACAATCATCATCACTCAAGATTTTGGCAAAGTAAAAGAATCCATATGAGTTTATTTTGCTTAGAAGCAAAATAAAAAGCACAGAACAAAGAAAAATGTACTGAAATATTTATATAGCATTAGCCCTCTTTTGCCTTTTTAGGTAATTTGAAACATTGGCCATATTTCATCTTTTTAGGAATGCTAGCATTAGAAAAGAGTAAAATGTTTGTTTAGGTGAGTTAAACATACAAATTACATTTGAACTAAACACAAAAATTCCTTGAGGAGATTTACTTGCAAGTGTCACAAGTGAAATATGATCTCTAAATCTCGACTTATGTTGGACAGGCATAACTTGTGCTCCAGATGAAGATTATATTTTACAATAATACATCATGCAATGAAATCTTATTTCCTGATATGAAAGTTAATTCATTTAGCATAGAGGAGAGTGGCCCAAACAAAGCAACTCTGCCCATTAGAATGCCCAGTTATGATGAAAGAATAAAACATAATATACCTGATAGGAACTAAGATTCAGTTTCTTAACTGATCTTGTCATTGGTATAAAATATTGATTTATAACTCAAAGTATAGTTAATGTAACAGGAATGGCTGATAGCTATTTTCAGAGTTGCTGGGATTAGGTTTGGATAGGGCTAACCCCCTCAGGCAGGGGGTTGCAATAGATGACATATGGAGATCCCTTCCAGCCATATTTCTCCAAGCTTCTATGATTAGGGAATTTACAACCATCCCTGAAAAGATGGGGTAGTAATATTACAACCAGGGCAACTGTAGTTGCAGTATACCTAAAAGCTATTTCATTCCTTTTCCTGAAACTAGATCATAAATCAGCTTGCAGTCATAGACTGAAATCTCAGCTGCTGCTTTTCTCTCTTACTCTCCTAGTTGCAGACTGAGGACCATTTCTTGTGCAATCTTATGCAATACATTCAGCATACAGGGACTACTTAAATTCACTTGAGACAACACAACCTATAGAAGTGAGCACCAAATGAATATAAGAGCTGAGTATGTAGTGCAGTTAGCTGCTATGTCAGATTTAAAGTGTCTGGGCATGAGACATGAGATGCTAACTGCACAGTATCCCAAAAGTATTGCACAGTGGTGTCATGTGGCAAAAATCAGGATGTGACACCACTGCACAGTATTAGTCTACTGCACAGTAGCGTCACAAAAAAGGCATTTGTTGGCATTACTGTTCAGTCATTTAGTACTAGTTTACACTGTTTATACAAGTACTAAATGACTACACAGTAACGACTGCACAGTCAGTGTCTCATGTAGATGCAGCCTATATGGTAACAATAGATAACACAGACTGCTTTTTTTCCATCCAAATACTACAGTATGTAACCAAATTAAACTATATGCACATTGGTCCACTCTGCTTCAAAAGTGTAAATGGACTCATATTACATTCATATTTATTCCCTGTGATACAAGGAATATTATTCTCACCTATAAAAATGTTAGGCAGAAGGCACGTCTACATGTGTAAGCTCCAGAGCTTATTGCTGCCTGGCACACATCTGCACGTGCACCTGGGATCACACAGTGTTGAGCAGGGGAGGAGCAGCCATAGTGTGCAGGGGGCCCAAGGCTCAATGTGATGTAGAGGGACTGGTTGTGGCATGAGGTTGATTCAGTACATGGCTAGGTGACAGACAGCCCTTGCATGGAAGCACCCTAGGGCCCCAGCCAGAAGGGGCAGCATCTACATGTGCTACATTTTTACTCTACAGCAGGATTGTTCTTGTATTTACAAGTACAATCCTGCTGCAGCATAATTTAGTTTACTCTAGCCTAATAGAGATGCACGTGTATTTGTCAGGATGTTAACTGTGAAGCTAATGTTTACTGTGCAGCTTAGTTAATTATTCTATTGCACAGTGTATGTCTTGTGCAGATGCATCCGGAGATGTTAAGGTATTCAGTAGTGTTTAGGCACCCAAGTCTTATTTATATGCTTAGCACTCATTTTTATGGGGCAGTAGCATACTGAGGCATGGACAGACATGGAACAAACTCTGAGTGCTGCCTAAGAGTGGGGGGCATCAGAATAGGTGTGCTTCACCCTCTTGCCCTCTATCCCTGTCTTCCTCCCACACTTGCACCTTCCCTGCAACAAGTCCAACTCCAGCAATGGGGATGCAGAGAAGTGGTGGTGGTGATGGCATCTGCTGATGGCTTGCTGTTCTTGAAGGAGGTGTCATCTTTACTGCTGAAAACCAGCAGGGGTTTTGGTCACTCAGTGTGCATGTCAGCTTTAAAAAAAAAAATGTATGTGACATCTCCCTCAGCAGCCTATGGATCTCCATCCATTGCAGTGTGCATCAGCACCACCCAGGGCATTTTGATCCCAGCCATAATCAGATGAACTCAAGCACTAAGGCTTGACATAGCTTATGGTTATCAGCATTGATTCAGGCTTTCAGTATTATGCGTATTCCAAATTGAATTGTTTTTGGTGTTTTCAGTCTACTTCATGTGTTGTGTTTTTTCCCCTCAAAAATATTCTCTTTTATCCATTATATTTGGAATTTTCTGTAAACTTGGTAGTAGTATTATGCAGATAATTTTATTTCTGCCTCATTTTTCTTCCTCAATAAGCTATGGAATCCTATGGTGAGGTAAATAAACTTAACTGGTTGGGAATTTACTGACAGTAGGTTCTTATCCAAAATACTGATCAATCAAAACCAGAAACTTGTATAGAAAACTTTGTTTCAACCAATTTCCACTAAATTGCAGGACATCTTTCTGCTTGTTTTACTTTTCGCTCTCTGGGAAGCTGCTTAGTCCCTGGATTCTGAAGTGAAACCAGGTTTTCACGGTCTCTTGTTCTGCCCGGTGGATGGTCTTATAGTGAAGTTACATATTATACTTAGACCATACTAAGGGCACTTAAAACACAAGTGTCCACATGCTAAAGCTTGTTAAATCATGCTTAGTGCCCTCTGAACATCTCAAAATTACACCACTTTGGGCAAGGTTAATTCTGCAAGGTGCTACTTAGTTTTCTTGTTAGGCCAGCTCCACATCCCTTGCCCCTTCTGCCTCCCCGCATCCAGAGCACCTCTAGTTTCAGCTGGAGAATGGAATCCTGGGAAACCAAGGTGCCTTGGCTCAGTTTCCAGCTCTGCAGCAGAGACGTCAGGTGCCGCAAAAATCCTGGCCTGCACAAGGAGTCTCAGATGTTGCGTTATTGGGAGAAATTTTATTTTGAAATATTTTAATTAAAATCCTTTGTTTATTTCAAAAAACACTTCTGATTAGTTTTTATTCCATAGGAAATTAAAAATATGGGTACTTTTTAGTTTAAAAAGGAAACAAATTCTTAGGATTTCAGAATTTTGTGCAGAACGGAAATTCTAACCGTTGGCGAGCTCTAAAAGAGAGTTAAGCTCCACGTCTGAAGTGAGCCCCTAAAAATTGCAATGGATTAAAATTATTTTACAGTATTATCAGTGTTTAAAATATCCAAGTGACTCATCATTTTGGACACAATTATATTCACTAATATGAAAGCAGTTGATAATATCAAGCTTCATATCACTAGTTAAATAACATTGCCATGTTCATATAGCGTGACAGCTTCTGTCTCACAAGTTACTTAAGATGCCTGTCTTTAAGTTATGATTATGAAAAATGGCTTTCCCAGAGCTGCCAAACAAATAAAGTAATATTATAATGAAAAGAAAAAAAGGTCTAAAAGTTAATTTTTCAAAACTCCTAGTCAAAAAAGGTAACAATACTTCTGAATTATTTTAAACATTCATCTCTATGTATATTTGACATTAGAAACCTTTGGAAGCAGTTATTATGCTTCCAGTCATCTTTACTGGGTCTCAAGTGGAATGACTGGATCTCAGTTTGGCCAGTCATTCTGAATGTTTGTTTGAGCAGAAAATAACATTATTTTGCCTGTTTCCTGGTTTTGTTTCTAAGTCTTTTCCTTGTTCAGGCACGTGTAACTGAGTTCTTAAGAAAAGTAAACTTTTGTTGGCTATTAGGATGATAGGCAAGGTCTGTAGGGGTTTCCTGATTGTTACAGCAGCCTTGGAATATAACAAGGATGTGGTGAATAGCCCAAAAGGACTGAAGGGAAGATGTCACTGTTAAGTGCCTCTCAATCAAGGTAGTTTCCTGAGTGATTTTCAAGGATAGCCAAGAAAAGTGGAACATGGATTAAAATGATAATGTGTGGATATGCAAAAGGAAGGAAGAATAGCTCAGATTTACCCAAATAATTTTGTCTGCCTATATCTAACTAAGTGCACCCATATGTTAGCTTCTGGTAGGATGCTTTAAAGAAGAATATATGCATAAAGACGTATGTTGTAAGGAGAGTTTTGGATTTGTGCATGTGAGCATTTACCCCATCTTGTCAGTGGGACTAGGAAGCCAGCCAACAGTGAATTGAACCTATTTTGCTTCTATTTGCTGTATTTTGCTCACTAATGAACCAGAAGCTGAGAGGCTAGATAGGTGTCCCTGGATTTGGCAACAACTGCTTGTCCTAAGGCTATTAAAATGTCTTTTACAGAATGCAGGTTGTAACTTGACAAACCTAGAATATAAGAACATAAGAACTGCCATTTATTGGATCAGACCATAGAAATGATTTGTCTTTGACATAGCTGTGTTGATTCCTCCCCAGGAAGTCATGTTCATTAGGCCTGTGCAACTAGTATTCACTCTGGATTCAGATTCAGCCAATTCAAGGGACAGTGATTTGTTTTGATGATTCGAATCACTGTCCTAATCTGATTCAGTCAAATCTAATTTGGAGATTCAGCTGCTGCTAAATCTCCTAATTGGCCAGGCTAGGCCCATCCCCCGACCCACTCTCAGGCCTGTAATGGCTGCCCCGGCTCCCCGTACTTGGAAAAAAAATGCCCTGGCTCAGTGGGTGCTTCCAGGCAGGGGGCGATCCTTGCTGCCCCCCACTGCCCCATGCTTCATGAGAGGCTCTGCATGAGCCCCCCATCTCCTCCTCCTCACTGTCCCAGTCCACCCCATGGGTGCTCTGCCTGGGCCAGCTCTGGCCCTTTAAGAAAAAAAAACAAACCGTGGACTCACCAGGGAGCACCAATCTCCACTGCCCCCATTTTCCCATACCACATGGGGTGCTCTGCATGAGCTCCCAAAGCACTGAAGCCACTGTAGGAGTGGTGAGTCCCAGGGCTTTTCTTGGCTTTTTTTTCCTTAAGGTGCCAGAGCTGGCCTGGGCTAGGCACTGGTGGGGGTGGGGCTGAGGGATTAAGGGGGAGTGGGGCTTCATGGCAGATCCCCTCGTGCACTGGGGGGGGATCAGGGATCACCCCCAGCCTGGCAGCACCCAGAGTGCAAGAGGGCTTTTCTTTAAAGTACTGAACTGGAGCAGAGGGCAGCCACAAGGGGGGTGGAGGGGCTGGGAGAGTGGGGAGGACAGGGAGGCTGGCAGGGATCCCCCCCATGGTCCCTTTCCCCCTCCCCCAAACCCCCTCACATGCCCCTAGTACTTACCGGCTGAGAGTCAGCTGCAACTCCCTACTGCAGCCACTGGGGACTGTCTGAATTGTCTGTGCAAAACAGTTAAGAGATTCCTCGGCACAGCTGTGTTGAGCACATTGCGAGCACAGATGCAGGGATTTTCCCCTGTAGCATGGGAAAAGTTTCGGTGCATAGTTAGAGCCTGTCAAAACCTTGCAGCTGCACCAGCGAGTGCATGCTTGCAATTGGCTCACATTAAATTATGCATACATGTCGGTCAGCAATTGGCCCGCTGACCGAATAAGAGGCTTGGGCGATGCCCGCCCAAACCGGAGGAGAGCTAGGACACGCGTGAGGAGAGATCCCGCATGCGTTTCCAAGCCACAAAGGAGACCTGATCAACCGACAACAACTCCCCGCCAGATTAATCCGACACCCCATACCCTGCATGAGTGTGAGCTTCTGTGTGCCTGTGTTCCTGTTTAAGTTTTGTAACTTCAAGGAACGTGCCTACAGCCTAAGGACTGTAAGTAAAGGTATTTTTGCTTCCAACACCCTGTGTGTCTAGCGCCTCAATTCTACTCCATCAGCGGCCCCATTTTGCCAGCGTTTCTCAGCCCCCACATGAATCAAAGCTCTTCAAATCTTTTCTGAAGAATCGATTCAGACCTTTAAATTGGTCCCCTGATTCATTTTGGATTTGGAGATTAGACCACTGAATCAGGCCAAATCTCCTCCAGATTGAATCATCAACTGATGCTTCTCAAAGCTCTAATGTTCATCCATGTGCTGAACAATCTTTTAATATTATTATTATGATTTCTACCAATTTTCCAAGAATAGAATTTAAGCTCAATGGCCTGTAGTTCCCTGTGTCACTAATATGAAGGACTTTGAAATAAGTTAGTGGTACATACTACAATTATTAATAACAATATGTATTGGATCAAGCCTTTTATAACCAGCTAAAATTGTTTGAAGTCCAATATCCAGGCTTAATTTTCAAAGATGCCCAAACATGACTTTGGGCAAACATTTCAAAACCCACATTTTAATGCATTCGTAGAATCATGGAAATTAGTTAGGGTTGGAAGGGACCTAAGGAAGTAATCTAATCCAACCCAGCATACCTACTGCCTAGGAAATGACCTGCTTGGTGGCACAGAAGCCGAAAGGGATCTTGGAGTCCTAGTGGACTCCAAGATGAACATGAGTTGTTAGTGTGATGAAGTCATCAGGAAAGCTAATGGCACCTTATCATGCATCAGCAGATGCATGACAAACAGAACCAAGGAGGTGATACTGCCCCTCTATCGGGCAGTGGTCAAACTGCAGTTGGAATATTGCATGCAATTTTGGGCGCCGCACTACAAGAGGGATATGGATAACCTGGAAAGGCTCCAGAGAAGGGCCACTCATATGGTTAAGGGCTTGCAGGCCAAGCCCTATGAGGAGAGACTAGGGCATCTGGACCTCTTCAGCCTCCGCAAGAGAAGGTTGAGAGGTGACCACGTGGCTGCCTATAAATACATCATTGGGGCACAGAAGGGAATTGGTGAGACTTTACTCACCAAGGCACACCTGGGGGGTTACAAGAAATAATGGCCATAAGCTATCAGAGAGCAGATTTAGACAAGATATTAGGAAGAACTTCTTCACAGTTAGAGTGACCAAAGTCTGGAATGAGCTCCCAAGGGAGGTGGTGCTCTCCCCTACCCTGGGGGTCTTCAAGAGGAGGTTAGATAGGCATCTAGCTGGGGTCAACTAAACCCAGCACTCTTTCCTGCCTAGGCAGGGAGTTGGACTCAATGATCTATTGAGGTCCCTTCTGACCCTAGAATATATGAATCTATGAACCTCCTGCTCAAAGCAAGACCATCTTCAACTTCAGCATCTTAGCCAAAGATGTTTCTAGTTGGGTTTTTTTCCAGCACCTCTCTGGGTAGCCTGTTCCAGTGTTTTATTATCCTCCTAGTGAGAAAATGCTTCTTAATATCTAACCTAAACTTCCCTTGCTGCAACTTGAGAACATTGCTCCTCGTTCTGACATCTGGCACCACTGAGAACAATCTAGCTCCATCCTCTTTCAAACCCCTCTTCAGGTAGACGAAGGCTGCTGTTAAATCATCCCTTTCCCCCCGCCCCACCATCTTCTCTTCTTTAAATTAAATAAGCCCAATTCCCTTAGTCTTTCCTCATAAGTCATGTGCCCCATCCCCCTCACCATTTTTGTTGCCCTTTGCTGGACTCTCTCCAATTTGTCCACATCCTTTCTGTACTGGGGAGCCCAAAACTGAACACAGTACTCTAGATGTGGCCTCACCAGTGCTAAATAGATGGGAATAATCACTTTCTTTGGCCTACTGGCAACGCACCTACCAAAACAGCCCAGTATGCCATTAGCCTTATTGGAAACAAGGTCACACTGCAAGCTCATATTTAGCTTTTTGTCCACTGAAACCCCCAGGTCCTTTTCTGCAGAGCTGCTGCCCAGCCAGTCAGCCCCCAACCTGTAGTGGTACATGGAATTGTTCTGTCCTAAGCCAGGACTTTGCACTTGTTCTTGTTGAACCTCACAAGATTATTTTAGGCCCAATCCTCCAATTTGTTTAGATCACTCTGAACCCTAGCTCTACTCTTTGATGACTAGAAAATGGTATTTAGAGGCTTGCTTTTCAGAATTGGCTTATAGGTAAAATAGATATACATTTGAATAATGTTACAGGGCAAGGAGAAGCATTAAGTAATTTCTAAAAAGTCGGTCTGTGACAAAGTTTCCTCAAGGCCTGCTGGTCTGATACAGGCAAGCAGCAAGCAGACTTTCAGCCTGAGAAATTGAAGGCATGTTCCATAGTGTTCCATAACATGAGATAAGATGGCATTAGGTCAGAATGCCCAAATGCAGAGCCCTTCAGATTTATCAAGGAAGAGAAAAGAATACAAAAGAAGATATTTCAGAGCAGCAAAGGGTCCCTGAGATGACAACCTGATGCCACCATGGGGAAAGGGCATACCATCAGCCCATATTACCCACTCCACTGTGCGGGAAGGGTGGACCATTCAAGAGAGAACCTCAGAGTAAAGCTCATGAACTTTCTAGATGTGCCTTGACTCTGATGACAGCTTTAGGACTGTTAGATATAGAATTGCTTGCATTGTTCTTATCTGCTATCACTCTGCATCAGTAAGCTTTGTCTATTAGGAAATGGAAAGGTTGTGGTAGTCTGAGGTTTTGGGTCTGCCTAGAACAAGGTACCTGGGTCATAAATTCAGTGCCAACAACCTCCACCATATCTACTACTCCCCCCAGGTTGGTGTCATCTGCAAGCTTGCTAAGGGTGCACTCTGTGCCATCTTCCAGGTCATTGATTAAGTCATCGAACAAAACCAGCCCCAGAACCAACACCTGGGGCACTCAGCTTGATTCTTCTAAGTCATTTGTGTAATAATAGACCAATTGGTAAATCTATGATATTTTGATATTTGTTTGTGAAATGTTATTAGTATGCTCTCAAAGGAAGTTTTTGTGTTTTATTTTTTTCATCTTCTGTTAGTGCGGTCCTTTACTAACTTTCATGAGATATGGAATGAAGATTTGAAAATATAAATACATGTCTAATAAAATACAAATAATTGTGTAGTCTACTTTCACCAATTTTATATTAACTCCTCTAATATGGAAATTATTATCCATAATGGGTGCCAGTGTAAATGAGATGAAAATTGAATCTGTTTCTCGAGTTTGACAATGTGCCCCTCAAAAGAATAATCCCCCAAGTCACATGAGTCAGATCTCTTCTAATGGATGGAATAGATTTGGTACCTATTTTATGCATAGGTTTCATGGACTTATAAAAAATTAAGGGTAAAAAAAAAATGTTTGGATACTTAAAATAATTTCTCTACTGTTGAATGACCTATCAATCTAGAGGCATTTTACATATGCTCTGGGAACTGTGCTAATTAAAAGTACCTAAGAGTCATGTGTATCAGCATCTCTCACTCTGAAAAATGGCAAGGCTCATCAAACAAGCTTTAGTTCAAAGTCTCCTGCTACCATTTTTCAGTGTGGGGACACTGATACACATGATGCTAGAGTCTCTTGAAGTCAGTTTCCATGCTCTAACAGACTTGAGTCAAAGAGAAATCATTTCTATGGTCTGACCCAATAAATGGTAGTTCTTATACTCTAGGTTTGTTAAGTTACAGCCTGGGTTCTATAGAGAACATTTTAAGAACCTTAGGACAAGCAGTTGTTGCCAAATCTGTGCTTCAGCAAACAGATTTATCAAGTCTGCTCTAATGGGCTGGATTTCCGGTGCAATGGGGCTGGTTCCCTGCACGTGTATAGGAGCCCTAGGTGAATCTAACTACATAGCAGAATAGCACAATTTAAAAAGATTTGTGATCTAGTTTCCACAACACTTCTTGGAACTGTACTCCAATAACTAATAATAAATTAGTTCAAGTAGTCTGCTTTATTATCCTAAACAATTCCACTTTGTATGTATACCTAAACACATGTTATATATGTATGCATATATACATTTATACACACACACCTATATACATACACATATAAACACACAATATATGGATCCAAGATACAAACAAACATGTAAGATGTCTTTCCATTTTCTAAGAATAATTCGAATAAGTTGGTTTTTTTTAATTATCAGATATAGAGGTTGTATAGGTTATTAAATGTCGGTGTTGTCATTAATTGTTCAGAAGTTGATATATAGTGTATATGAAGACACACAGCATAAATTCATCCTTCCTTGTAATACAGAGCCTGGCACATACATAATAGGAAATCTAATGTCAAAATGAAAGCTACCAGTGTTCTAGCTGGAAAAGAAGAATGTTTCTGACATGTACAGTATCTCTCACCAGGGAAAGCTACTTTAATGGCTCAAAGTGGAGCTAAGAAAATGGAAAAAAAACCCCACAAATTACTCAGACTAATAATACATAGTTGAAGCCTATTAACAAAGACAACTCAGTGGCAGAGAAAATGTCCCGATTATCAGAACATCTCTTGTTAACCAGATTGGTTTTGTGCTGTATTCAATGCCCTAGATACAATTTGTTCCTTTCCATTAAACCAAAGAATCCTTATTCTTCAGGGGGGGGTTGTTTTGTTTTGTTTTTTAACTGGAACATTAGCTTCAGCTGTGATTAGCAGAAAGCATAGACCTTTGTTCCATCTCTGAACAAAAAATTAAAAGGATGTTTGTAATGCCATGTCAGGAAGTTTGAACTCTAAGGCTAGGAATAGAAATTATGCATAAAACTGTACAAGTGATCAGAACCACGTTCAAATCTATAACACAACAGAAGTTCCTTGCACACAAGCCAATTTCAAAATAGCCAAAACTGGTTTAAGATAAATCTGGGTGGATGTAGTATAAGACTTAACTGATTTAGGCTAAATTGATTTATTGAACTTCTGTCCCATATCCCCTCCAGATGCAAGCTGTCTGCTTGTTCCAGCCAAGCAAGAACACACTCTCTATTGAGGAATGAAACAAAATGTCTAGGATTATAATTCAGTATCCTATCCATGAATTGAAACCAAACATTTTGAGTCCATTTCTTTAATTAAAATACCAGTCTTCCTTCAAATAACAGAGACTGCTTGAGATTTGGGAGGGAGGGGGGTGCAAGGAGGACAGCGCTTTAATTTAAACTCAGCGCATTCCCTCACTGAACCCAGCACATAGCCAGAAGTAGTATGAGTTGCACCCAGCTTTCCCAACAACTGTATAGATCAGGTGCTTTAGTGGCACTTTTTTGGTGCTCTTATCTAATAGCTGACTGAATCAGCTTGTAGACAAAAGTGTCAAAAAGCTCTGCTAAAGCATCCAATTTATAAGATGCTGAGGAGGCGGGTTGAAGTAATGTGCTGTTGCTTCCAGAAAAGCACATTTTTTCATTCCTACATCAGTCAATGCCCAGAAATAGCAGTCTGAAGGCCCCAAAACTTGCATTGTTTAATAAAGCTAATTTGATAAACTTGGGCAGGACTACTGCTGATTTTTTGTTTATGTGTCTAAGAATCACTAAGCTACTATCCTGTTTCCAACGACGTGTCAAAGCAACCTTTTGTCTCCACAGACCACTATTAACCTCAATGGGGCTCAATGCTGATGCAGCTCCCTTTTCAGCTATAATCCAATTGCAGGTTTGTCCTCAACAGTAAAGGAATTTGTTAGAGGCCCTTAGTTTCCCCCACGTAGTGAAAATACAGATACCTAGCACTGTATGTTTGGATATTGGTATATTTTATTTTAAAACACAGCAGATATAAATGGAACACCCCCAGCACTCTGTCTGTGCCTGAGCCAGTTTCATTATGTTTGCAAAAGGCAAATACAGATACATCAGTGTACTTTATTATAATGTCACATTCATGACACTATACTAAAAGTTGATTTGGTACTTCCATTAGAAATCTCATTTTCAGGGGCTTATGACTCATTCACCTAAGTTTTTTTCTGGATGAAATTTACCATACAGATTTCAGTCTACTTACAATTCCTCCTCTAAAAAATGGACAGAATTGGTTATCTGCACATTTCAAATCCCAAGAGCTCAAATGAATTGTTTTTCCCTCCTTGATTTATTTTTTTTAACATTGTCAAGGACTTTTGTCCTTTGCCATTTTTATGAAGACAAAAGAAATTTAGAAATTTAACTTGAAAAGTGTCTGTCCTCAATACACATCAGGTATTTATAACTGTTTTCATGCATTCCATCTCAAAGTTGATAGTTCATTTTGGAACTATCCAAAGATCTGTAAAAGTAGGAGTAGGATTTGAGGCAACAGACTACTCTTAAAATTGTTAACAAAATGCTACTACCAAATTTCCTCCATCTACCACATTTGTCTGTTCCAAGATCCAAAACAAAAATGCATCTGATATACAACCATTCTATTCTGTACCATCACTTGGTCCTGATCTTTCCTGCTATGAAAAGCCTCAAAACATCCAAAATATCACAGTGGTTGTGTCTACACATGTTGTGGACTCCACAGTTGTTACTGTGCAGTCATTTAGTATTGCATAAGCAGTACATTTAGGACTTGCGTATGCTAGTATGCATAAACAGTACTAAATGCTACTTTAGCATATGCAAGTCCTAAATGACTGCACAGTGACTGGTGTTATGGAGTGGCCCTGTCAGTGCACATTTTTTCCACGATGCTACTGTGCAGTAGCAATGAGATCCAAAACCACTACTCAGTGTGTAACCTGATTTCAAGTCTTACTCCCTTTTTTTGTGCTTTTTTTTGGTCTTAGGGTATAGCCAAAATGGTTTTCTGGGGTCACAATTTTGGACTTAGATATGGTGCCTTTTTGTCTCTTATTTCCCTCTTTTGATTTAGACAGTAGATCAAACACTTAACATTTTGTTACTATTTACCACTATCGGTAACCCTATTGCCAGTTGTGACTATTGTAACGATCACTCAGTGCTAAGTATTTTTTAAATCCAACTATAAAATACAATGTTCCTAAAGGTTGGTCATAGGAAAAAGACAATGGAGGAAAAGGGGAATGTCTCCAGTATTTAATTTCAGTAGGGGTTTGAAGAATAAGCTAGACTCAATAAAATATCACATCTCTATTCAGAAAATAAGATGTTTAAGTATGCTAGCCATGTTTTCTTATCACAAAAGCATTACCAGTCTCACTTAGTTGATTTAACATTAGACAGCAGGTAAATGAGGTACGATAAAAATAGAAAGATCTTAAATTTAAGGACAGACACTTTGGCAGAAACTGTCCTACAATTTAGGAGTGAAGGTTACAACTTATTTAATCAAAATAAAGTATAAACAATGCAATACAAAGACATGTTCACTTCCTATTAAATATACTAGAACTAAACAAGATTTAGTCTAATAATTAAGAAAATGTGTGAATCAAATGGAAATAATGTTTTAAACCCTGTTAAAAGGATTGTGTTTTAAATCCAAGATAGCAACAAGTATGGCCAGCAAACATCCAACATGATATATATTAATATATACCATCTAAGTCACCAATTGATTTCTTCAGTATGTTTGGAAAACTTTATATGTATTATTCTAACCACAGAGAAATATAAGAATACTGCCTGTTCATTTAATGCCGAGCTGTCAAACTGGCATCATACAAGCCACATATGGACTGTAAGGACTTAAGTTGTGGCTCCCAGGTGCGTGGCTGCTGCTCCAAACATTGCTTCAATTGCCATAACAGCCAGATTTCCTGGGCTTCCCCCTCCCTTCTTTGGCTTGAGCTGCCTGACTCTGTCCCAGAGGGTGGTGTGGTGCAGTGCTGTGAAGCACAGGGAGTTGTGTGCAAGTCCAGGGCTGCATGGGCACACAATGCAACGGTGAAAGTGCCTACGTGAGCATGCAGTGCAACAGTGTGTTGGGGATGCAGACTCATGATGCATTAGGGAGTCATCTGTAGAACACGCAATGACTGGGGAGTCATCTGTACGAAATGGGCCCCCGTCCATTTATTACCCGCTCTAATATTGCTGCTCTCGCTGGTGCAGCACAGGGGCACACAGTGACTATCAGCTAAGAAGTTGGACAGACCTAATTTAATGTTTCATACACTGCATTTTTCCAGTTTGTTTGACTTGGTTTGTTCAGTAAACAGAGCAAAATATCCACAGGGCAACCAGCATGGTTCAATGCTGTTGTTTTACATACACACAATTGACACCAGTGTTTAGAGGTACCAACTAATATCCAACTGTTAAATACATACATAAGAGAGAAAAAAGGAATAATTAACTAAACTGTTTGCTTATTTATTTATTTAATGGTTATGTGTTTACTTGTTGTTCTATATTATTTTAGTTATGTTTTGATCAGTCAGTTCATTTGAACAAATTAGTACATCTATTCTGTTCAGTGAAAATGATCTATTGGAATCTAGTTTGTCCTATTATTCAATCAAAAACAATCTATTACAAAATAAATGAGGCACATCATATTTTAAAACCATATCAAGAACAGCTAATAAAGCAAATCAAATAAGGATATTGGTTATTTTTACAAGCAAAAAAATGCTCAAAAAGTTACATCTCTTGGGTCTGACTGTCCCCTTGATCAAATAAACACATGGATATTGTGATAAACATCCCAGATCCAGATAAGATACTATGATCTTTATCACTGTAAATAAAACAAATATTTCAAAGGGTTTGACATTGATTTTTTTCACCAATAATATTTCCTAATACATACCTCCAATAATGTAAAAATATTTTAAAAGGAGGCAAAATTTATCATCTTAATTACCTTGAAATGCATGGGAAAACTCCACTTTTCTTCTTTCCTGCAGGATCAAGTCCAATATATTCAAAGTTAGTCCTCTGCATATAGAATTTGGATTGCATACTGTATTGGAAAGCACTGTTTTTGTGGCTTTTCTTGTTATGAAACTTAGACTCATGAGAACTGATCTCCTTTCTCTGTTTTGCCACTGGCCTGCCATAAAGTAAGCAAGTGTCTTTATCACTTGTTTTTTCTCTTTGTAACATGGAAATAAAGTATTGAGATCTACTATATAATTTTTATATATTTTTGTTTGTTTATTCTACCATTATACAACTAGCTTCCAAGTTAGAGACCTTTAATACAAATGGTAGGTTGAACTAAAATAAACAAAGGAAACTGTATTGCTTCTCAAACTGATTTGTCAGAGCACTATGTACCGTCATCCTTTGAGAATTATTAATATATTTATCAGAATTACCAACTATACATTTAGCTAATATAATATGTGACAGACTGTTAGAGGGTGCGTGTTTGTCACCCCTCGTTAAGATACAAAATAGCATCTGCTTTGCAGTAACAAAGGACATTTAACATTCACAAAGAGTTGCCAAAAGACTTGCTTCAGAAACTGCAATGAAATATTTTATATTCATTCTTGCACTTATTAATCTTGGGGATTTATCAAAGGCTTAAACATCTTAACCTAGAAAAATAATAGGGAAGCAGTGAATGGTGTTCTTCTTAGTCATAGATTAAAACAAATGAAAGTCTGTTCTCAGACCTTTTTTGTTTTAACTCTGTTCCTTCTTGTGAAACCAGGAAGAGGTTATCCACAGTGAGTTGCCGTATACTGAAATAACAAATCAAAATTAATTGTGTTCCTAACCAACTAAAGTACGGGGCTATCTTTTCATTTCTTTTTTTTTTTCCAGTGCCATTTTGTGTTTCTGCATAGCAGAAGGTGACATAACTGGTCTTAAAAACTCAAACATACAGTATGATCTAAGCTAAAGCCTACTGATATAAGTAAGAATCTCTCAATTGACTTTGACTCATGCCTTAATAGTCTAAAAATGCTTAAAGATGATAACATATTCCCTTTAGTTTTCAGAAAATAAAGAAGGGCCACAATTGTTTTTTTCATATCAAATATACAGTTAATGGTAAGCAGGTGAGTCTTGAGAACCTTTGTGTTTAAAAGCAAAATTGGTCATTCTAATATATTTATAGAATACTGTATAATCTGAAAGGTAACGGTTAGTTTGATCAGTTGTTTGAATCCTCAGGCATTTTCTTTTAAGAGAGTTTAGTTACTTGTTTAGTTCTTTCTTTATGCTTCTAGCTATAAAAGAAAAATGAATGTCTACCTTTCTTATCACTTGACTCAGAAGACATTTCAATGAGTTTATAACTTCATAAATCTCTCTCTAGCACAGTTTCCTTCTCCCTCTAAATATTTTATTTCATTAAAAGTATTATTCATCAAGATGTTTTACTGGAAAGTAACAAGAAGATTATATACATATACACACTTGTGCCCACAAAACCTATCCTTGCTCAGTTAAGTGAGAAAAATAAATGTACAGCTACTTCATTTGTGCATAATCTCTGGCTTTGCAAATGCATATGTGCAATGTTGTAGGCATGATTTTCAGTTTGGATTCATCTATATTATTTAAGGTTGAGATACTCAGCAGGCTAAGAATGGGAAAGTCAGAATTAAAAGAGGTTTAAATTACAACCTTAATTTTATTCTTTGGCATGTATTTATTAGCTAGCATAATAAGGGAAAGAGAGGTAGCCTTTCTCTCTCATAATATGAACCCTTTCAAAGTTACCTGCTGTACCCTTTCCTCCTATTGCAGAAAACAGAAGAGTAAAAAAAATATCTGTTTGCTTCAGCTATGGCAGAATATTTAATCTCACTCATTCTCCAAACCGGGAGAAAGTCTGCAGTAGCATAAAACATAATCAAAACATTCAATAACTTTGTTTTCACTCTGTATCCCTCCCCACCCAATCTCTCCACAAAGAGTACTTTCAATTTATTTGGATAGAAGTGATCCATTCTTAACTGAAAACACTGGTGTATCACCCTTAGCTAGAAACCAGTAACAGCAAAATCAAACAGCAAAATACAGTGATAAATACAAATAAACTACTGGCACCTCCACCAGCATGCCTATCTGTAACATATGGCCAAGAACTCATATGCCACTTCATGTAGAGAGCCTGGGAAACATAACATCAAGTAGAAGATTCCCCCACAAACTACATTATGACTAGTCCAAGATTTAGTTATGCAAAGGGTAGTCAATGCTGAACAAACCTATATAGGTAAATAGAAAAGGATAAAAATACAGGCTAGAATTATAATAATAAAACTAAAATCAGAAATATAAATAAGAAAACAAATTAAAAGAAACCAGAGAAATAGAAAGTTAATTCTTAGTATCACTCTCTGTAAAACTGGCATAATTCTAACACAAGAAAATCAATCATCTAGATTTTCTGTCTTGGAAATGGTGATAAAGAACTGCTTTTTAAAAATAAATCAATGAGGAACACAAGTTTATATAAGAAAACAAAATTAAGACTGGCCAAAAGACCCTGGGAAAAAGAAATAATTATGTCCATCTTCTAACTTCCCAAAACAGATGGGTTGAAAACCAAAACTATTCATATCACTTATGGTCACAGAATAATCAAAGAATGTAGAATATTATAACAAGAACTTGCAGAATTTAGGAAATGCTTCCAAAGACTTAGATGAAATAGAACCATGATGGCAAAATGGCAGAGTTAAAAGTTAATAATACAACTACAGTAACCAAAATCACCAAAATATAAGAACCCCAAAAATTTTGATTTAGAATAACAACTGAAAGAATAACAATGGATGTTTTGAAATGAAGGGAAAGGATTCAGAGAGCAAAAATACTTAAAATGAGGATATTTCCATTTTTTCTGTTTGCTTTCTCCATGCAAGAGATATAGATGTGCCTGTTTATGAGACGAGGCAAAAAATAACACTTGCCTTTTAATGAATGAAAATAGAATACACGGCAGCAGAATAAGGTAAACAAGACCAAGGAGATAAAATGGGTGCATTCCCCAAAGCTCCTACCAAAATTCACAAATGCACTATAACCTTTTAATACATGTAGCTATCTTCATTGGTTTTTGGAGAAAATGCTGAAATTAAATTATATCATTTTCCATGGAAAATGTGGTCATAATCATTTGTCCCGCTTGCAAAATTTATTCTGAAGTAGAAGAACCTTAGAAACCCAAGGGACTCAAAATTACCTAGAGATAATCCCCTCTCATTATACGGCTATTACTATATCCCACAGGCTCTCTGTAATATTACATGCGATTACATGATTAGTTCACTTAAGCTGTTAGAGTTAAGGGTGTGTGTGTGTGTGTGTGTGTGTGTGTGTGTGTGTGTGTGTGTGTGTGTGTGTTCACCATAACATGCATCAACCAAATTTTAGGTAGTTGCTTGAAGTTGTACTAATCCTTTCCAGTTTAGGACCTGATCCAAATCTCTTTAAATCAATCAGTTTGGCTGTTAAAGCAGTAACTGCTTCTCTAAAACATGTCCAAATGAACTTGCTACAAAATACTAACCAGGTATTTGTAAAAATTATATGTGTTAATCCATTGGCAGTAGGATAAGAATAAGCAGGTGTCTTTATTTACTTGTGTCTGGTTTGATAGATGCTAAATAGCTTAGGGCATAGATAATTCAGGGTTGGCCCCTTTACCCAACTTCTAGAAATCAGTCCCTTTCTAAATTACTTCCCTCCTTCAACCATGAGAATGAAAAGGATAAAAATAAAGAGATATAGTATAACATCATACATTCCGCATGCTCAGGACACCAAGCATTTGCCAGAAATTTGAAAATGCCATATTTTTTAAACCGGCATGGTAGCCAATTGTGGAACAAGGTGTGTTAGGGCAGGTGGTGCTAGAGCAGGCAAAGCAGCGGTGCAGGGTGGTGAATAGCAGCAGCAGCTGTGGCATGCAAGCTTCCCACTCTGTGTCTGGGAGGGCTGGGGGTGTGGCAGCCAGTCCCAGAATGGTGGGGGAAGTGCCGGATTTTTCATAGATCTGGATGATCGGTATCTAGATTTATGAGGTTATACTGTACATATGGAGGCTATGTTGATCTGTAAAGATTTAGGGCATGTTCTAGGCCATCAAAGGAGCACCATAGAGACTACCACAGTGAAGCATAACATGCTCACTCCACATATACTACTCTCCCAAAATTGAGTGTGCATATTGACATATGCCCAGTACTACACTTTGTTGGTTACATTGTCAGCGGGCATACCTGAAAGAAATGCTAGGTGCATAGTAGCCTAATAATACTGGGCAGTAGCACATCACAGCACAAACAGTGTCAATACACTACTGTGCAGTATTAAGCTACTGTACAGCAGTGTAATTAAAAAGTCATGCACTGGAGCTACTGTGCGGATACTGTGCATTGATTTAGTCCTTGATAATACAAGTACTAAACTTAATGTGCAGTATCTGCAGTGCATTAGAACATGTAGATGTGCCCAGCATGTACAGACATTTGCTCTTCCAGGAGAAACTTTCTTGGGAGTGATTTAACCATGGTTGTTCCTATGTTATTTTTCTCATGGAGTAGCCATTTTACTTTGGGAAAAAAAGCTAAACATCTGTATACTCATGGTTTCTCCTGAGAGAGCAGCAGATCTCCCATGAGAAACTGAAGGCATTTATACACAAACCTTTTTGTGCTGCAATGTGCTGAATCTCCGGTGCGTCAGAGCAGACTCAATTAATCTAGTCTATTCCAGACATGAGATGATGTGCCCAGCACTGCATCACATAAATTTGTATAAATGGTGAAATGCATGTCAGCACTGAGAAAATGGTGGTGGTGAGCTTTTTAACTAAAATACCTTCAGTGCGTTTTAGTTCAAAAGCCACACTGCTGTGATTTTGTTAGTGCTGACACACATTTTGCCATTTATACAAATGTGTGGATGTGACCTTAACATCTCTTTTTGACCCTATTAACAAATGAGGTCCATCACTAATCACTAAAAAGTCTATTATCTATATTTATCTTGGGAAGTTGGTCACACTGGATCTGTAAGTTACAATGAAAATATAAACTCCACTTGCTAAAATTTGAAGTGTTTGATTGTTGGCAGCTTATTTATTGTCAAGCTTATGGGATGCTGTAAGGAAGGTATCTCAGAGAAAGGAAAAAACAAAATCCTTTCTGATGATCCTTCTAGGTAAATGAATGAGACGCTCAGGATCATGACCATCCAGTTCATTCATTACCTCACCAATATAGCAGCAAAGGGGGTGCAGCAAGAGTGGCAAGGTGACCAGATAAAAGTTACAAACCCAGAAGATTATTACACGTTAACATCAAACTAACTGGCTCCTCTGTTCCTTTTCAGATTAGTCAGTGAGAAGTGGGGAGAGGCAGAAAAACCTATCACCAAATCCAGTATATTTCTTCCTTACCTGGACTCCTCCTTCTTAGATTCATGACAAGTGAAGAAAAGTTTAAAAGCAAGGAAAAAGGCTCTAGGGCTGTCTATAGAAGTGTGGGGCTGCTGCCCTGATGCACTGTAATAAGAGCGAGTCGGACCAGCCTTGATTAATTAGCATGCTCTATCAGCCTCTGCATCTTGTGTATTTAGTGCACCCATGCTTCAAAATGGCAGCAGGGGTGCTTTAACTAAAGCTTGTCAAATGAGCTTCAGTTAAAATGCCCTGGGTGCTGTTTTGAAGTTCAGGACATTGAATGCAAGAGGTGCTGCAGGTGCTTTAATTAGAGTGTGTCTCTTGGAGTTGCTCTAATTAAAGTACCCCCTCCCCACTTCCCAGAACACATATAAAAATGCCCTAGAGTATCTGTGCATGATGCCCTTTTCAATTTCCACAAAACAATGTCGGGCCTCGTCCTTTATCAATCTTAGGGTCTAGTTACACCTAATTTAGTGGTCTGGTGCTCTTAACCCCTCTGAAACCAGTTATTTAGGGGCCCTTCTACATGTGCTTTGAAGGTGAGGAGCTCTAAGATCCACACTAATTAAAGCACCATAGCATCTCATATAATAAGCATTTTCACACTTCACAATGGTGATGGGTGGCACTTGAACTAAAGATCATTGAACGAACTTTAGTTAAAATGCCCCTATAACCATTTTGAAGTGCAGGGACACTGATACATGAGATACGGGAGGCTTCTAGAGATAGCAATTACCACACTCCAGAAGACTTGATTAATCGAGACTACTCTAATGTGCTATAATTACAGTACATTGGAGCAGCCTCCATACTCACGTACAGGCAAACTAAGTGACTTAATATTAGGCCACTCCAGCTTATATTTATCTCTGATCCATGTTACCCAGCTTATGTTACATTAGTGTGTAGCTAATCTAGCCTACATGCTAGTGTAAACACCACTCTTGTCCTTCCCCTCCTCCCCACTGGCCCTGATCCAGACCACTGCCCTCCTCTGCCCTTGACAGCACCCCACATCCCCACTCATTGTCCTCCCCACTTATTGGCCCTCTTAGTGTGGCCATTGACCTAGTTTTAGACCAGACAACCCTTTTTTAAAAACCCTTTGTTCCCTGTCTATATCTAAATGAGGAACAGACTTCAAAAAGTCCTGTTTTTCAGTTCACTACATACATGTCAATTATTTGTCCTTAGGATTCTAGTGACTGTGCCTAGAGACAAAACAACTTACAGCCAGGAGGAGCAGTGTCCTGAGCCAGCTAAGGATGGATGGAGGTGACCTTTCTGATGATTGACCAAGGGGTCTTGCAGTCCAGCTCCTCACTACTGACTGGCAGAGGGGGCTGGAGCCTGTCTCCCTGCTGCCAAAAGGATGTCCTGTATTCTGGAGATGCATCAATGGCTGCCTTCACTGTCTGATCATATCACTTGTCCCTGCCCAGCTGCCACTGCTGCCATTGCTCTCTGGGTAAGGTTGGGCAGGACAGATCATATGGGAAGCTATAAGTAATTGGGAAGGGAGGGGATAGGGGGAGGAGCCTCAGGGGTGGGAGGAACCCGGACAGCTAGGAGCAAGGGGGTAGCTAAGAATGGGAAGGGAGGGAGGGATTCTTACCTTTCAGTCCTCCAGGCCCTTGCTGGCTTGAATGTGTGATTACTCCAAACTCAAGCTAATACTAACAATAATCAATATATGAGCAGCTCACAGTATAACAGGTAACAAGGCCCATATCAAACAGCCCTTCTAATAGGTGCATTATAATACTGAATTGATTAATTCCTCCATTTAGGAACATTCAAAATATATGACTACATAAAATACTGTATATATTGAATGAACATACCATTAAAGGAAAGGAATCTTATAATCATAAAACACCAATATACAATCCTATTAACATGCTGTTGCACTCATTTTTTTTCTCCCTAGAGGTCTTTTACCAAGTTATATTGAGTGAGTTCAACCAAGCTTATTCTAAGGGCTCTAAAAGATGTGACAGGGCAAGCTTGGGGTCGAGTGTCACACTGGTCTGCCCACCTGCCTATAGGGCAGTCCACCCAGTCTCACCTGCCATGACTTTGCTATTCCCATAACTGGTGGTAAAATGTGGGCGGCTGCCCATTACATGCCCCAATGCCAGGATGCACTATCCGCAGCTCCAAACCTTTCCTATGCTGCAGCCCATGCCTCACAGATGGCCTGCATTATGACATGATGCTCCCAGCCTATAGCCGGGTCAACTTAGTCCTTTGTCAGGCCTCATTCACACACACACTCACACACGCACTCATACTCTCACTGGGGCCTCTTGCATTCCACCCCCTCTCACATGGTCTTTTGCCTGCTGCATGATACCATGCCCCCTTTACTCTGTCCTGCTCCCTTGAGTGACCCTGTAGGCCATCAAACTTATCCGAATCATGCCTCAGGTGGTGACATGCAGTCTTCTGGGTCTCTTCCATGACCCTCATCTGGGTAGTGGCCAGCCGATTCACCCTGCAGAGGGCTAACTCTGCCCTAGCCTCTCACGGGACTTCTCACACCCAACAACCTGTTCTTCAGGGGGCTGGCCCATGTGCTGCCCTTCAGGCTATCCTACAACCCTACTCAACACACCCCTTTGGGTTGTGCTTCAGGCCAAACCTCAGCTCTACTCAAGCCTTATCAAGGCCCTCACTACCACCCCCTCTCTGGGGCTACACATCTATCCCCTCCCTGGAGTCTCTGGGGTCCTGCACGCCTGCGGGCTCATGTGGCTGCAGCTGTTCCTGGCCTCATCTGGGGTCTTGCATCCCCTGGGCCTAGGCAGCTGGAACCATGCCTGCTCCCTTACCCACAGTGTTGTGGGGTCTGGAGTTACTAAGGCACCCTAAGCTGCCTTTCACCGGGGAGGTGAACAATGCTGGTATTTACATGGGGCTGCCACACCACTGGCAGTCCTACTAGGACTCCATATCTTGGCTGGGTGCAGTTTTAGGTCATGCCCAGGACCAGGAGCCTCTGAACCATCCCCTTAGCTTCTGCCCTTACCTCCAGGATGTTCCACAGTACAAGGGAGCCAAATGATGCTGGTCCCTCAGCTGTAAGTAGCTAACTGCTGTCTCTGCCTAGCTGACCTTTGTTTGAAAATGGCCACCTTAATCAGCTGCCTGTTCCAGCCCTTAAAGTGGCACACACCCAAAGGTACACTGCCACACTAGACTATAACCTATTGTTTGAGGTTTGTGATATATTGCCACTGCAATTGCTGAAGGTCTTAGGAAAAAAATGATATGAAAAGAGATCACATTTAACAATATAGGTCCAAATTCAGGCATAACTTAAGTACTGGCATCAGTAGAGGTTGTTTTCACTTATATGCAGGTTAAATTTAGCTAATAGTATCGCTACTGTGAAATTAAAATTCATAGTTTTATAGACAATATGCTTGAGATGTTCTTATAATTCTGAAAACATTTTTTGATATAAAATACTTTATATACTTTATTCAGGAGCCCTTATGAAAATGAATCTGTTTTAGCTGTTTTTATCACTCATAATTCTTTTTACAATAATTAAAGCTTAAAAGGAAACATAAATAAATACCAGTCACTCATTCAAGGAAAAAAATTCCTTGTTTCTTAGGCACATTAAGCTTATGCTTAGTAACTGGGTTTCACTCTTAATTAAAATAAGCTTTTTTCCCCTTCTCTCTGGTAATCTGAATTTGATGAGATAAAAGTAGTGAAGGAGGCTTTTTTGTCTACTTATCACTTGTACTTTTATATGCAATGTAAATTTTCTTTATATTTGCTTAAAAGCTGCAAAGATTTAACTTTTAGATCTTTAATTCTGAAGATACAATGACATATGAAACAGGGTATGCAGTGGTATATGAGACATCATATGATCTGCCATTCAAGAGACAAACCTTGGGTCTTTTCTCTCACAGTAGACAAAACCTGATGCTTCAGAAAAATATGAAGGAGATGACTTATTAAGCAGGTGTAGGATTATCTTCCAATCTCTCATTCCTCCTTCTAGTTGCTTTAGCTGAGCAGGAACAAACTCATTCCTCCTTATTGGCTTGATCCAAAAGCAGTGGCAGACCCCACCTCAAATTCCCACACTTTGCAGGCTGGATCCAGCTTATAGGCTCTACATTTGATTTTAGAGATTAGCATAGATCTACTTCAGCATATATAATATCACTTATATTTATTTTATGCTCATATTTTTTTATAAATAATGCAACTCTGGATATTTGTCATACCCATACAACCATCCAGTCTTTTTCTGGATTTGCTAAATTCTTGGCCTTGATGACATTTAGGTTCAGTGGATTGAACATTTAGGCATTATTTGAAAAATTGGATCTCTTTAGTGGTTGGGAAATCACCAACTTGTCCCAATCATTTTTTTCTAAGTCCCTAATTATTGTATTTGATTTCATCATATTCCTTTTTAATCACCTCTCTTCCAAGATAACAGTCAGTGTTTTCCAGACCTCTTCATATGAGTTTTTTTCATGACCCTAAATGTTTTCATCTATTCTGATCCTCCCCTCTAAAATACTGAAATATTGTTTTACTAATATGCAGTGACTACTGCTGTGTACTGTATTTCAGATAAGGCCAAACCATCAATATGTAAAATAGCAATATTAAATTCCCTGTATTATTCCTTGCTTACTCTTTACCATTTTAACCATTTATTTTCTTTTTTTTTAACAATAGATAAACATTGAGCTGAGGTTTTCACTCAAATGTGACATTGATTTACCAATGAAATCTAGATCCATGTAAAATGCTAGTACAGCTAAATTAAAATTCTGTAAAATGTCTGAGTGCTCTCTACTCTCATTTTTCATCTTTCCAACATGTAAAACTTCATATTTTTTCAGCAATTATCTGAATTTCTCATCATTTTGGCATTGGATCTAGCTTGATTAGGACCTTCTAAACTTTCTCACTGGTTCTTTGGAATTTATTTAACCTGGATAACTTTGTCACATGTCCAGATATAGACAGTTTAATGTTTGTTTCCCCTTTCAAATTATTAAGAAACAACAGTGGATCAAGCATCACATTTTCAGGCACCCTCCTGTTACTCTTTTACTATGACATGAAGCTACCATTTACTTTGGGTTTTTTTTTCTTAGCCAAGGTTTGTTCCGGAAGGGTCAAACCTTTACCTCACCCATCTTTTCATGGACCTTGTCAAAAGCACTTTGAAATTTTAAAAAAGTTATTTCAACTAATTGTCCTTTATCCATTACTTTATTAATAATCAAGGAGTTCCAATAGGTTACTGAGATAGAGTTTTCTGCTATTGCGACTATGTTGTTAGATGCTTTCCCATTATAGTTCTCCACGTATTTTATTACTTTTCAAAATTACTGTTTAAATATTGTTTAGCCAGATACAAATTTAAGGTATGTATGTCAAGGATACAGCTTGCAGGCCAGATCTGGCCCACAGAGCCTCATTTTCTTGGCCTGTGGCGTTTCCCATAGGGTCAGCTGACCCACACACTACTGAACTGGAGTGCACACAGTTTATGGAATTTGCATTTCATGCAGTGCCTGCTCCAAGATCTGCAGTATGTGAGGTACCTGCTCTGGGACCCATGCTGCATGAGGCACCCATCCCAGCTGGTCTAGGATCTATGCCATATACAATGGATGTTGGAACGGCAGGAACAGATTCCATGTTCAGCACAGCCCCTGATCTGCGAGAGTGGGTTTTGCTCCCTGCGTGCTGCAAAGATTGAGGGGGAGGGAAGAGTACCTTGTGCACTGGATCTGGCATGGAGGGAGCAAGGAGGTCCATGTATCCAATCCAACCTATGGACTCACCTGGTACCACTCATCCAGCTCTGTGGGACAGAAAAATTTGTCACCCCTGATTTCACAATATCCCTGAAGGTAACCCTAAAGAGGTTGCTCCTGCTTTTTTGATATATAAAGTCTTCGAGAGGATTTTTTTAGTCTGATATTTCTGAGTTCCATGAACATAGAATTCTTTGTCTCAGCCCATCTGCTAGAAGCCTATCTTTTGTCCCTCAACTGAATCCTCTTTGCTACACATGTGGCAGGAAAGACCCCAGCATGCCTTGCCTACCTGCTTCCAGCTGCACATGCCAAACTGAGAAATGTGGGAGTGAAACCACTCAAAGGACTTTCACCTTTGTGACTACTCTCAATTTCTTCATTTATAGCACAGTTGAAAGAAGCTACCAGGACACTTCTGGAGAAGTTCACATTGAGTGGTCATAGGTTCTTCTAGGTTTGGCTGCATGTGAAAGGGAACATCTAGGTGGGGTGTGCTTGGAAGTATCCAGGAAATACCAGGGAATCATTGCCAACATACCCTTTGTCCCCAGCTGTACTGATCAGTTACCTATACATCTGTCTAGCATTAACTAGTGGCTTTGAAGAGTAAGAGGAGCAATCTATGTAGAAATAACATCTCTTCTCCTCCTGAGGAAAGTAATTATTCTTGTAGTGATATCTGGCTCAGTTTGTAGAGCATGAACATGGTTGTAAACTTAGTTTCTTCCATCTGATATAGCTATTTCAGCATGGTATTATCTATTACCAGTTGGAAGTAGTTGTCCTGAGGCCCCTGAGAGTTCTGATATCTCATTTTATGGTCAGACATTATCTCAGTTATATCATAGACATGAACTTGAAGAAGTTTACAGCTCAGGTATAACACAATGGTTGTCCCCTTTGTAATCTTAGTATAGCACTGTTCCTATGGTCATCCCTAATATATTTATCTGGAGAATTAATTGTTTTGGTTAATCTGGTGTTCATATTTCTGGCTGATGATCCCAGGGATTTGTCCAACCCACATCCTGCCATTCCCAAGGATGGATTACCTCAAACTCTGCTAATCTGTGCCTCTTGCATATGATAAACCCAGAAATGCAGTGGCAAAACATCTCAGGGACACACTACACCTGGTTGTTCTTGAGACCTCTGTCTCTAACACACTTGGCAGCAGCTCAGAGATGTTTTAGCACTACATTTCTGGATTTGGCACATGCAAACAAGAGGTAGGCAGGATGTGTTTGAACCCCCCCCCCTCGCCTCTTTCTGGGAATGCTGTGGGCATAGTGTAACCCCACCCAAGATGTTCCTTAATCTCCAGGATATTCACTGCACATTCTGGGATGCAGATTTCCTAATGGATTTGAGGGTGATCATTTCTAGGAGAAAAATCACTACATTGTATCTGTGTTACTACACAAAGCCTAGACAGATTGAGGTTGCTTTTTGATCAGTAGTATATCAGGTGTACATGGGCCTGTATCTTACTGACTAAGGATTAATCTCTCTTGTTTTCAGTGAGTACTACATCTCTTTTCCTGAGCCATATTTCAAGGGGTTGATGCATCGTATTACTGTCCTCTTCTCCAAAAGAAAATTGTTGGGTTAGATACAAACAACAAAAGCAAAAGCAACAATTCCTTC
>JAGPOW010000229.1:3458965-3499640 GCA_030014935.1 Caiman crocodilus
TCTTAAAAAAAAAAAAAATTAGGCTCTCTGCAAGAGTACCTAATTTTTACCAGAAGAATAAAGTATAGGAACAGGATACAGTGTCTTCTCCTCAGCCTTTTCTATAGAGGAAACTGATTTAAAGACAGCAGCATTTAGTTTTTTACTATTCATCTTTCTTTTTTATTTGCTTCCTTCACCCACATTAACAGTCCTTATGGTATTATTACTATTGACAAACATATAAACTGCTTTTAAAATAACTGAGATTACAGTTCAACTGGTATTAGGTGCTAAAGGTGACAACTACATCATATGAAAACCTGATATACTATGTTATAAAGTACTTAATGACAGGAAATGCCAAAGTTAAGGTTGCATGTACAATTTTTATTTTATTTTAAATCACGTGGATATCCTATAAACTATACAATCACATTCTACTTGTTCCAAAGGGTGCTGGCTTCATTCAGACTACCTGTTAAAGGATGCATGGTGAAAAAGGTGGGGATCCTGTGGATCCAGATCTCAGTTTAGGCCAGATTCTTTTGGCATTCATAATGAGTATCTTCATTTTATCTGTTCACTCACACAACCACCCACTACCCATTTCACAGGTATTCTTTTGTATGAACAAAACCAAAATAGGAAGTCAGTTTGTGCCCAATTTCTTGTGAAATCTACAAGAGGAAGAAAGGGCACAAAAATACTCTCTTCTTCACTTGCATCGTGGCGGCACACAGAAGAACAATTGTTAGAAAATAGTTTTTGTTTCTTCTTAGTCTTATTTGAGTTGGAAGACATGTCAAAGGAGTTAATGTGTGAAGAGAGGTGACAAGAAAATGCATAATTTTCCCCTAGCGTAAGAGAGCAGATATGGTTGGGTGTGCAGGTTGGACATTGTATACAACCTGGCAGAGAGTAAGAGTTATTAAAGTCCCCTGCCTGGGTATGCAAGGAGAGACTTTGTCTCCCTCAAGCTAAATTCCTTTCTGAGCACCCAAAGGAATGATACAGCTACAAACAGTTCCAAACATGAGCCAGTGCCTATAAGGAAGCCCTTAGCAAATTTTGAAATCACTGACTTCAGATGGAAATGTATGACATTTTGCAGAATGTCTGGCAGCTTTTTTCTCGCCATTACAGTAAATAAACAGCATACTAGATTGGTCCAATATACCGGTTACTTATAGGACTCTGGCCTACGCTTTGTGTTGAATGGACTTGATATAGTGTACATTTGTAGTGGCTCCAACTCACAATGTTGTAATAAATATGGAAGGGAAATTGGTAGGTGTTCCAGTCTGTGTAGGGTGCAGTTTTAGCTTGAGGGCTATTTTAAAAAAAAGCTACAATATATATTTTTAAAAGGGAAAAAGTATATTTTGTTTTACTTACATGCTGCAAAACAATGATTATTTTTTTGCTCAGACTTTTAGAAATGCACTTTTAGACTGGATTCAAATATAAACATTAACATTCCAACAGGCAAAAGTTTTTCAGAATTCTAGACTGTTCATTAGCTATAATGGTAGTATAGCTAATTAGCTTACATCTACTGTTCTAGATTGAACTTTAAGAAAGCCAGTCAGAACTGCTTCAGTTTCATATCTAACCAGCTTGGTTAAGGCATCATAATCTATAAGCCCTATACAAAGAAGACAGCAGACATTCAAAGAAAGATATATTACCATTTAGAATGATAGCTTTTGAGACCTTCCCAGGATAAAGGAAATTATTTGATCCTTGAGGGTATCATTGATTTCCTCTAAATGATTATGACTTAAAACAAGTCTGAAGAAACTAGCCACAAACTCAGCCATATCATTTGGCATATGTGTTGGACAGTGGGTTGTATTGTAATATTTCTGTTTAAAATTTGTTCATGTTGTAATAATGTTGTGTGCTTGACTAACCTTTGCATCAGGACTTATTTACAATAGCTAACCTTTAAAAGTTTCCCTAGCTATTTTTACATGGATTTACTAAAGCCTCTACTAGGTCCCAGAGGTGGCTACATTCAGAACAAGACAAGATGGACATCTTGAAGCTTTGCTGATACTTCAACAAGGTGGAATTGAAAACAATACCAAAAGAGCTATGGGGAAGCTGAGGGAGATAAATATGACAATGAAGAGATTGGGCAAGAAAGGAGGGTGTCAGCTGGGAGCTAGGACAATCTAAACAGAGTGATCAAGTAAGCAATTTTGGGGGCCTTGAGATTATACTGTGTTTGGAGAGAACAACTGAACTAACTTTAGCATGCTCAGAGCTGTAAAAGCTGGATCAGGGATAGAGGAACAGCTTAACAACAAAGAACTTCTAGTTGGGTGATTTTTGCCCCAGTAAATGTCTTTTATTGAAAAGGAGCCATCTGTTTTGCTTTTTGGAACTTTGCAGCGTGCATCTTCTCAAGAACTTAACAGAATGGAAGATCCTTGTGGCAGGTCATGGAAAACTAGGGAGGGTCAAGGACAGAAAAGACAGGCTCTCGCAGTTGGAAAGAGTCAGAATTTACATCTGGGCTGGCTTCAGAGACCAATTAAAGTTGGAGGTCCCAAGCAAGTACCTCTCCACCCCCCACTGCCAAGGTGGAGGGAACCTGTGACATAATATAATCAAAGAAGTCCGACATATAAAAATGCTGAATGAAAAGTGAAATTACCCTCCTCAGTGGTTCACTTGAGCACATCTTTATGACCCCAAACCATACCTCAGTGTTTCACCAACAAAATAAGCCTCTAACCCAGTCACTCTCACCAGAAGTTAGGTAAAGTGCATAGGTATGGAGCAACGTTCAGGAAACACAGCTATGTAGAGATGCTCTGGCATGTTTGAGTTTCCCTTAATCAATCTACTCTGTCTCTACTGTCAGTCTCTGCTGTGTCCAAGGTGATGAGTGTATAGGCAGGGCTTATTTTGTCACCAGCAGTCCGGGGGGGGGCGAGAAATGGAAGCGGGGGAGGAAGAGAGGCCCTTCAAGACCTGAAACTAGCTCTCTGCACAGTAGAAATGAAGTGTGGTCTCCACTCAAGCCCTGAGAAATGTTTTCTGATATGATAAAACTATAGTGCTGTAAAATATAACATTTAGTATTGATACAAGGACTTTTGTAGATAGTATATTGTATTGGACCAACTGCACAGCTTGAAGAGATTCAAACTAGCTTTTAAATACAAGGCACTCTTCTTCAGGTCTTAAGTTTATCTTAATCTCTCCCAAACATACAGTTGGTTCAATATGGTTTATATCCATATAAAGATATCCCTCACAAAAATACTTTCTGATCAAAGAAAGTAAAACAGGAACTAGGTCAGGAATTATGGGGCAGGAAGTGGAAAACTAAGAAGCAGGTTGGATAAAGAAGAGGGATTGGAGTGGCACATGGTGAGAGTTATGCCTAAATAGAAACCCCTGTGGGCGGCTGGGGAGCCATCTGAAAGGAAGGGATGGGGCTTTAGAGGCATCTAAGGTTACTGCCTGAGAACAATCAATCAGTCTGATGCTGCAGGCAGCAGAGAGGAGCTCTTGAGCAGGATGGCTACAGAGAGGGACTAACTGGTACCCAAACTGTCCCCAATAGATACAAGTAGAGCACTGAAGGGAACTTAACGCCTGTGGGAAAGTTATTCACCCAGTGTGGGGAGAGTTTTTGTTATACAGCCAGTCAGCTTGCATTTTTGTTCTGCTTAAGGACTGGAAAGCCTGGTGTGGCTATAAGGGGTGGAAAAGGAGTCACAGGAGTCCTTGAAAGACACATGGGGTTTTGAGCTCTTCCAGGGGCAGGGGCACAAAGCATAGGTGGCTGGAGTTTGAGAGAACTGTAGCTGGAGTTTAGAAGGGGTAATGCAGGTGTCCAGAGCTGAGATGGCTGGATCCAGAGCGTAGAAGGGGGCAGCAAAGGCAACCAGAGCCTGAGGGCCAGAGCCCGAGCGGGGAATGCAGGTGGCCTGAGGCTGAAAGGCCAGGGCAGAGCCCATGAGTCTAGGCTACCAGTCTACAGCCAGACTAACTTATAGGCTAAAGCTGAGAAGGTTGAAGCCTCTACAAAGGAGTAACTGGCAACCAAGTGACGTGTGCAAGTCATGCACATGGCTGTAGGGGCAGAAGGATATCACAAATAGCACTTAAGGCAACTGGTGTCCTAGGGCACAATGGAACAGGGGTGAGGGGTAGGGGAGACGGGCACTCAGTGCTTGAGGAGCAGGACTGGGACTAGCTGAGTCTGGGAGGGACCTGCTGGCCAGTGAATAGATGAGGCTTTGGTCTGGGACCCTGGAGCAGCCTCCCTTTTTATAATCAAACAGTTCCATCAACGCACAGCAGGTGAGAGGAAAGGGAAGGTACCCAAAGAGCTGTGAGGCAGGAGCAGCATAGCCACAAGGGGTATCACTGCCAGTCCTTGGGCCAAATCCTATCACTGGGTGCTGTGTTCATTGGTGGCACATCTTCCAAAAGGCTGGCCCTCACTGATCCTGGATAATCATGGCTACAATATCGCTGCACCTCTACAGCTTAGTACTAGTCTTGTCTACTAGATATCAGTGTTTAAATATGCTTCAGAATTGCAGCTTCAGAATTTGTAAACTCATTAAACATCATAACTAGCAAATAAACATAACTAAAAATAATAAAATGTATAAAAGCATTTAGAATTATTTCAGTTACTTGATATAGAAGAAGTTTCTTGAAGTCAAAATAGTTACTACAGATCTATGCAAGCATAACTGAGTGCAAAATTTTGTCCATTAAAACAAAAGTAATCAACCCTTCTCTGAGTTTCTTTATATAATTCACAACACATTCCTATTTCATTTATGCTGACACTGATTGGAGTCCTGACTATACTTGCCTTCAGAGAGAGATCTTAAGCTTTTCAAAGAGTGAAAAAAAAATCTTTCAGTAAATAAAGATTTCATATTATCAGTGAATTTCTAATCAACCTAATGTGATACAATCTCATTTCTCAGTGTGAAAAATGAAAAAAGTATATAAAATCAGTAGTAACTTCTTCTGGGGCATGTATAACTCATAATGAAAATTAACTTTATATCTCTATTTTCTATCACTTGGAAATAAATACATGTAACATAAGAACTCATGTATTTAATATATTTGATTATCACATTAGAAAAAAATCATACAAAATAAATAGGACAAATCTACTGGGGTAACAAACAGAATACAACAAGATGCTTATATTATAATACAAATGTATAAACAGTGTTAATACAGAAAATATTGGGAATGCTCTTAAAGTTGAAATGCAAGATTTGGGAGAATGTTTTAAGCATATGCTTAAGTTTCCTGATATAATAAACATATTACTACTAGCTACCTTGCACCTACCTTTTACAAGACACATCTTTTTTCCAAAAAACAAGTACTGGAAAATGGGCTGCACATATAGGTGGGAAATATGATAAGAACTGTTCTGTCACTTACCAAGCAAAAGCAAATGTATAGTCTAAATGTAATCCACAGGGAGTGCACATACATGCGTGCTTTACTGCAGAGTGGATGAATTAGCTGTGCAGCAAGCATCACCATCTACTCATTTGCCCTTATTAAGGTGCAGTAAATTAATTAAATCCACTGTAAGATAATACTGTCTGAGACAAGTGCTATCCTAGGGCAGAGTAGTAACATTCACCAAAATGCAGATGTGACCAGGGCTGGCTAGGGCATGAGGATGCAACAGTGCAGGTGTTGCCTGCTGGCTAGTCCAACACTGGAGCATTCTGGTGCCCCAGCCAGCCCCTCCACAGCATGTTGAGTAGAGTGAAGTAGCCCTGGGCTGGCAGACTGACTGGTTCCCCTGCCAGCCAAGGCTGTTCCACCCTGGCTTAACGTGTTGTAGTCCTGGGTGCATATGTAAACCCAGGAGTGCTAAACTCTGGCATGAACTACACCAGTCTACAGCTATGTGCTAATTATATGTGTCAATGCACCCAAGGAGCAGAACAATGGTCAGGTTCAGCTCCCTAATGGCGTGGAGGGAGGAGGATTTTTTTTCTTTATTCTGCCTTTCAAAAACAAGGTGCATATCTTGTTTTTGGACATGTTCTGGACAAGATGCATATCTTATTCTGGTATATGAAGAGAGGCTGAGAGGCAGCCTAGAGAAGCAAAGACTTAGGGGTGACTTGGTGGCAGCCTATAAGTATAGAAGAGGTGTACATCAGGAACTGGGGGAACATATGTTCACCAGGGATCTGAAGGGAAGAAAGGTCTAACCATCATAAACTGCTGGAAGATTGTTTTAGACTAGACATAAGAAAAAACTTCTTTACTGTCTGAATCTCTGGAGTCTGGAATTGACTTCCACCAGAAATGCTGCAAGCACTTACTCTGGATACCTTTAAGAAGCACTTGGATACTTATCTTGCTGTGGTGGTTTAACCCCAGCTGACTTCCCATTGGGCGGGCGCTGGACCCAATGATCACACTAATTCTCTTCTAGCCCTAATGTCTATGAAATCTATGTTGTATGTGAGAAAATCTGGTATATGAAGTGCAACTGTGAGATTCAGTCACACTGAAACAGAGTCAAATTAATAATCTGTTGTGAGATTCTGCACATAATTATAAACTAACCATTAAATGTAATTCTACTACTAGGAATATCCTTTCCCCAAAATGGAAACAGTACTCCTTTACCATCGGTTCCATTTTGAAAGCCCGTGCTTCACAAACCCAAGATTCATTACTGAGATGCTTAAGAACATAAGAGGCCAATCTCTAAGCTTCCTGGGCTCCCCAGAAGGTAGTTTGTTAGCCCACTTCTCTTTTTATATTTTTTCCGTAGGCCAATGGGCCATGCTACTACACTTCACCTCAGCCATTTACAAACATCCTAAAAAAAAAAAAAAAGATTAGAAAGGTTAGAAAGATTTGGTCTGAAATGAATCATAAAAAAAATAGAAGTCTGATCCATAGTATGGCATTCCAGTCACACTTAGGCAAAGTTTATATACCTTGCCCCTGATTCATGCCAAAAAATAATTCCCACCTACTTTGTGCTCTCTTCTTCTGCCCACCTCCAGCAATTAGGCCAAATAAACAACTTGGAGGGGTTCCAAGCCTGACCCCTAGAACCATATATGTAACATGTTGTGAGCAATGGTGCCCAAGTGGACTTTGTCACAAGATCTGTGCACTTCAGCCTCTAGGGTGCCAGCTCTCGGGGCTGGACTGTTTAATTCTAAATACATCCCACTTGCAAGCCACACTGTCCAACTCACCTCCCATGCCTCCCACACTTTGGTCTTGTAAGATTGTGGGACAGTCCTTGGTCATCTGTAGGTACTCCTATAAGCCATTCATTTCAATGTTTCTTGAGGCTTCTCCTCCCTTGCACACCATCCACATGCCAGTCAGATCTCACTAGGGTTTAGACTACAGTCTTTCACACAAGAGAGTCCCAAGCTAGCAATGTAGTCTGTGAACAACTCAGCTCACCACATTCAGTACATTCAGCAAGGCCTGTCAACTAATGACTTCAACTGAGGCCCCTCAAATCAACAAAAGATTGACATAGTTCCTATACTAGTTTAGAGGTAGATCCCTCTGCACCTCCTGGTGACCATGACTCATTAATTTCCTATATGCATCAATTGTTCAGTGGTTAATGCTTAGCATGAAAGTTACAGTTACATGAAACCAATATTATTTCAAATATTTGTCACAAACTTGACACAAAAATGTGTTTGTTATCCTTGATATAACTGTCAAGGAAAACATATTTTGTCAACGTGTTGGCAACAGAAAACAAAAACTGAAATATTTTGCATTTTAAGTGTTTCCTCCTTCTCTTCCCTTCCCTTCCCTTCCCTTCTTCAATTTCAAAATGGAAAAAAGTAAACATGGAGAAAAGAAGAAATGGAAAAAGCTGAGAAAGGTTGGGGAAGCTTCAGTTTTTCTTCTTTTTCTCTAATAAAATATTTTTATCTAAAGAAAAATACTTAACATTTTTACTAGATTTTGTATACCCTTGTTGAACAAGGGTATATTAAGCTGTTCATTGAAAATAACTAGTTTGACCCAGTTCTAGGCTATTTGGCTATTGATGAGTGCAAGAATGTTAATGTTAATGTGGGGTGGTGTGAACAATATAGGGGGGAGAGGATCATGAAACTGTAAGAGAGAGTTAATGGGATGGGAATAGGTAATGAAATGGGAGTTAGAAAGAAATGGACAAAGGGTGGAGAAATGAAGTAGGTCAGCCACTGAAGGATAAAACAAAAGTAAGTTTAAAAATAAATATAAATAAACAGGAAATAAATTAAAGAAGGTCTCATATTTTAATACATTGGGATTTGGGATTGGGGTGTGGGAAGGTGGGTGCTGCTCATGCTTTCTGGGATGCCTGGGGGGTAGAAGTGGTAAAGAAAGGTACTTTTGGGGAAGCTCCTGCCCCTGCCCTTTGAAGGAAACCCCAGTTCATATTGAACTATTCTGGCCTCCTACCCCTACCTGGTTCCCTCCCCTCACTTAACTAGATCCCAATTCTGGACCCACCTGTGCCTTGAGATGCAGCTAGCTAGCATGTATTCTGTAGTCTGTTTGCATGGGGCTGCACCTCTGAGAATAGGAAGGTCACACCCCTGGGGATGGGAGGGGAAGTTGGCTCGGTGCTAGAACTGGTCACTAGGCCATAAAGTTCAGGGGGTGAAAAATTTATCCACACAGAACAGAGGGTGGAGGGGGACACTGGGATGCTGGAGGACTGCAATTTGGGTGGCTCATCTGTGAGGAGTGGCTACACATTAATGGAACACAAGCTGGGTAACACAGATCAGAGTTAAACCTGCCCTAGAGTGGCATAACTTTAAGCTACCTAAAGTGTGCCTAAAACTAGTTTCAAGTGTTAAGAACTCTAGGAACCACCTAAAGTCAATGTAACACGGTCGTAACAGTGTCACTTCTGATAATTTTAGCACAAGCATCAGGAAAGTGGGGTTTATACTTTACTTTTTGCAGTGATTCAAAGCATGGGCTAAGCTGTAATGAGAAAGATATCTCTTACCAAGGGTTGTTAGTGGAGTTCAATTATTTTTCTCAAAATTTAAAATTTCAATTTCAGTTTTAAATTTGAAAACTGGGTGGGGAGATGGCAAGATAGGATGAATCTCTTTCTTAGTCCCCAAACCTTAAATATTTCTAGACATCAAACTTGCAAACCTCTCCCATCTTTCTAGATGCCAAAAGGTTTAATTATCTTTCTCATATAATATACAAACCTCCCAGGTTTCAGATAATCATAGCAAATTAAAACATTTGCAGCACAATGACAAATTTTAGTTTTCAGTTGAGCTAATAATTCACTGAAATGTACATAGAAATATTAAATCTCTGCATCATAGGTTGAAGTAGGTGACCTGACATATGATACAGTCCAAACTCTGAAATATGCTGGCTGAGATATTTCTAAATTGTCCCAAACACCTATTCAAACTCTTCTTGGAAATCTCCAATGATATACAGTAATAAAATATTTAATAAAATAAGTATACTGTACAGATGAAAATAGATATAGGTTTGTGAGGCAGTTAGTTAGAAACTAACTTGTTGTTAGAGGCAATAATATAGAGTTCAAGGTCTCTGCTGAAAGTGGCATCTCATTCCTAAAAGTCTATTTTTGCTTGTATCTGCTTTACTGCTGCAGAGAAGTAAAAGATTCAAAGAAATAGTTAATGATTTAATTTAAAAACTCTTCAGTATGAAATTAACAAATATAATTTAATTGCAATTTCTTGCATGATTAATAGGCTAGATTTTCATTTTTAATTCCATCATGCAGTCCGTTAAATATGGCCTTTTTGTTAAATTATTTTAATTTCCTGAGAGATCAAGTTGCTATTGCATGCAGGCTGTGTTATCTAACACCTCATATTATTATTTCTAATTTTCATATCTATTTGATTAATGGTTTACTTTGATCAATCTTATGCACTAGGAGACACAAGTTGATAGTCTTTATTTCATCAAGTCGAATTGCATGGACTGAGGGAGCATGCTGATGTGTTTCAGAATACAAAAGTCTCTTGATGTACAGTGTATGAATTATGAAACCACAAATGATACCCAAGAAACCAGACATAATATAGAAAATATTTTTGAAAAGTGATGAGAAACCTAGGTGTTTGAGCAAATTTTATTTTCACCCATCCATATTTACTTTTATTTTAGAAACTATAGGTTTGTCAAGATTCTAGACTCATACACATCATTCTGTAAATGTTGTTCAATACTCCTATCTTATTCATTGAAAAACCTACCATTAAGAACAACTGAACTTTTGCTCAAACAAAACCTGATAGCAGCATTAATCCCTCTGCAAGGCACACCAGCTGTAATTTGTTGTCATCAGACACCCATGGAAATAGCAGTCAGCAGTCATAGTTAGCAGATCCTTGTGATTGTAAAGAATGCATGGAAGCCACATAGCTATAAATTTGGTTAAGGGTAATTACATTTTGTGTTATGGTATAGTGCTGCAGCTATGTATAATGCTGCAGTTTCCTTGTAATACTCAGTCTACATATGTAGAATTAAAGGAAACACATGCCAGGGGGAATTTACAAAACTGATATCACAAAACTGAACCAGGTAGCTGATCATGGATTTACATCTGCAGGACTTGCATCTTACCTGCAGGGAACGGGGTATTCCATTTCTTGCACAAAAATGTGGATTTTTTTCCTTTAAAGGAGAAAATAAGGGATTTCCCTCTTTAAAGGAGAAAACATGAGAAACTATGGATTGCCCCTAGCAGGCTGGTAGAGTTCGACCTGGCTGTTTGGAGCTGCGGGGTGGGAGAAGGGCAGTCAGGGACAGGAGGCACCACAGGCATGTGGCATGCACATATGCACATGGCCAGCAGTACGGCCAGGTGGTGTGCTGGACAGTAGCTCCCACAGCTACCTGCAGGGAGGTCTATGAGGGTAGGGTGAGCATCGGCAATGCTTAGGTGGGGAAACTGAGGAGGTGGCAGTGACTTTTACTGGGCCTTTACAGTGACGGAGAGAGAGAGGCATCATTGGCATTTGGTAGTAGGGGCTGGGGGTACTGCCCAGCTGGGGCAGTGTGCAGTTCCCAGGGCTAGAGTTAGAACCAGAGCCAAGGCAGGTGGGACCTGGCACAGATTGTTGGAGCAGGACAGGGAGACTTGGTGCTACTACCAGAAGTGCTGAGCTGCCATGGCTACCAAAGTGAAGTGACCCACGCCCACCTGGCAGCAGCATGGGGGCAGAATTCTGAGCTGCTGCCACCACAGCACCTCACCTTGGCAGCCACAGCAGTGTAAAATTATGCCCCCACTGCTGCTGGGTGGGCAGGTGGTGCCTCACTTTGGCAGCCATGGTGGCATGGCACTCCCTCACACACCAGATCCTGCCTGCCAGGCCATGGAGGCAGTTCCTGCCCAGTGCCAATCTCGCCAGGCTGCTGCCCTATGGCTCACTGTGGACATACAAATTGAGGAGGGGGGACACATGCTTCCCCATGCCCCCCCCCGATGCATAACCAATGCTGTTGCCTATGCCTCCACCACCCCTCCCTTCCCTACACAACCACTCCACACCCCTACACACACCCTTTCCCACACACTGGGGAGCTGGTTTTTGGGGTGGAGGGGCAGCAGGATGGGTGAGAGGTACCCTGAGGGTCAGGGACACCAGCAGCGCTAGCAGGTAGGGGGACTGTGAGTGAGGAGTGAGAGGCATTGGTGGTGATGGAGGAAGACTATGAGTCAGGCATAAGAAGCACCAGTGGGGATGGGGGGCTGTGGGTTGGATGTGAGGGGCACCAGGACAGCTGGGTGAGGTGAGGAGCTGTGGCTTGGGAGCAAGAGGCAATAGCATGGGCTTGGACGGGGCACCAGTATATCAGGGTTGCCCAGCACCACAAAGCAGCAAGGGGGGACAGCTGTAACTCGACCCATGTCCTGGTAACTCAAAACAGCTATGAGTCCTGATGAGGAGAGACAGCTATGATTTCTCATGGTAAGAAAAAACAAAATTAAACTCCAAACTATATAGGTATTTAGAATTAATTTTATTATTATTATTATAAATGAGGCACTGTTAGGTTTTGAATTGCTTTAAAATTGTAAATATATCAATAAAACATTGTGTTCAACTGAAATCTCTATATATATGTAGTGACATTTCATTGTAATCATGGAAAAACATGGATTTGGGGTTTTCTAATCATAGAATTTTGGATTTTTTAACAGAGAAAACCAGGAACCCTGCTTGTCAGTAGGACTTGAAACTGAGGAGAAGCAGACTGATGGAAAACAATATGCCCTGGGACTTCCAATGAATATAACTGGATCCACAAAGGGCATTCTAGATAAACAATGTTTTAAGTAGGACTAAGACCTCTGGATTTTCATAAACTGGAAAATTACTCCTTGGAACAGTGGGGTTTTAAAAATTGCTAATTTCGGTGGCTCATTACTTGGTGAGACTTTTTATGTGTCTTGTAATTGGTGGTGTTCTTTGCCTAAACATATATTTGTGTTCCATTTCCAAAGGACTTAGGACATTTAATAGTGGGCATCAACCATATGAACAGGTGGTAGACATTTTATTTTAATTTTTCAATACCAGAATTAGTAGGGGCAGAATTAGGATTGTGGACCTACATGTGAATGTGATCTCTGCTGTTATATATTATTAGAGAAAAATGGTCCATATATAGGGTGAATTCAACCCCTTTTGTTGCCTTTGGCACCTGGCACGAGATTTACATGTGAATACAGAAGAACAACACACGTGCTTTTGGCAAAACATCCTGAGCAAATACCAATGCAGAATTTAAATAATGATGACAACCACCAGTACTGATTTATTTTTTCCCCCTGAATATGCTAATTACAATGGTGCTGTGTAACTAATGCCTCACAAATACTCATCAAAATATACCCCGAGAAAACTTCTGTTTAAATGTTCCTGTTTTGTTTCATTTAGCCTCATTGATTTTCCCTTTTTTCCTTTTAGAACAGTATTTTTTAGTAATATGCTTAAAAGGCATTTCTCTGCATATGCCCTAGATTTTCCATTTTACTGTAATATCTATGAAATAAATGACTCATTTTGTCATTTAACAATGACTTTTTCAGCTCTAGGAGTAATCTAAAATTCGCTTACTTATTGAAAGGATTTGAAGTGTTTGTCTTGTTCTTGTACACTATACTTCAATATCCTGTCATTAAATGATTATTTAAGCAATATAAGAATCCGAGAAGACATTTTCTAACAAAATGTCAAACAATATGAACATTGACTAGCTACAAATACTGCTGATCCAGGCTTACAGTACTTAAACTTGCTAGATATGGGCTAAACAATTGTCATTTAATTTAACTTCTCATTTTCTGAAGCCTGCTTTGCCCATGAACTTATAACATTTATAACTTTTATTATTGCCAGCCACATATAACCAGCTGCTCCAGATCATCTGGGTTTAGATAATTTCTAAATTTCTTATAGACTGTAATAATAACCTTAGTCTTTTTCTATAACTGCCTGATCCTCATTCCATTAGCAATTTTCCAAATGTATTCTGTATATACTTTCTTGAAAAGTAGCTGAAAATGTGCTTCATAGTCGAAGGGATAAATGGGCGCTGTGATGAACTAAATTTTCACAGTTTTTAAAAAAGACAAGTATGATATAGTAACCTTATTGCTAGGGCTTCTGCTAAATCTGATTGTAAACCATAAAATATGTGATGCTGTATGTTTATAGCGTATACTTAGTACTGAGGTATAAAGGCTTTACAAAACAAGAAGAGTCCCTTAAGGCAGGAATTGCTATTTTGGCATCATGACAGTCCCCTAATAGTATCCATATGGCTGATATAGCGATGCTGAATATATACCACCAAAGAAAGACAGAAACATAAGTTGTAGGTTAAACAAGGCTCTGACTTGACTTTTCTTAAAATAAAAAAGGAAAGGGTGAGAGACAATAGAACAGTCACTATTCTATACCACCAGGGAAAAATATTCCAAGAAACACATAACTGAAGTATATTTGCTTGGTTCACATAACTTGGTGGCACTGACACTGGTCAATAGAACTTGTTGAATTATTCATGGCAAATATGTAAAATAAATAACAGAGTTTCCTAGGGTTTTTAATTAATTAATTAATCAAATCATAATTTCTATATACAGCTGTTGAAGTTTCACAATTTATGGACATTATCTAGAATTATTATTTGAGATTCTTAATTTTAATTAAACATTGTATGAAGGCTTTACTTTCACAATGTTAGAAATAAGAACAATTAAAATAGAAAAAAAATACATTTCACTTTATGAATAAGCTGCTTCTCAAGACAAGACCTGCCATTTTTGGAATTCCAGCCAGGAATGACACTAAGATGCCAAAGAGCCTTTTGTCAAAAGAAACAGTGAAGCAGATTGAGAAAGATGTTGTAATGCTAAAAATATATGCTAGAAACTGACAGTTGTCCAAATGTTCATGAATATCTTCCAATACTTTGATTATCTATATCTTGGTTGGACTTCTACCATACATTGAAAAATATCACTCCTCAATCAAACTTCCTCTGGAATACTCTTATAATGTCATCAACTCTCTAGCCAGCACCATCTACACCCTACAAACCACTATATACAAAAACCTGCAGACCACCACCTAGAGTCTGCTGCAAGGATCTCAGTACTCTGAAACCCCATGATAACAACAGGAGATGGAAAAGCAGGAGCAGCAGAAGCAGCATGCTGTGGACTGAATTACATATCCAGTGCCACCCACCCCACACAGAAACATGCACTTGAGTTGCAACAAAGTCTGTCGATCCTGGACTGGCCTTGTCAGCCATCTTTGGATTAACTCAACTGTGAGGAATTGCCAGTACAAGTAAAGGGTGGAAGTTTATCAGGTCTTAGACTAGGGGTCAGCAATGTTTTTGGCTGGAGTGCCAAAAACACCTCAACCCTCAACCTCTACTACCCATGCTTTGACTTGGCATGCCAGGGTACATCCAGATAAGTATGCCCATGTGGTATGTGGCACGTCTGCAGTGCTACATACTACACAGACAGGTGTTCTCCATGCTGCAAGGGTGCATTGTCCGGGCAGGAGAAACTCCCTTTTTTTCCCATCAGTTTTTTGGCCCCTGAAGCTAGGCCTCCTGGAGCCAAATTGGGGCCGCCAGCCAGTCTCTGCCTGGCAGGATTGCCACTGCTGCAGCTCTGGGATGCCACCAGGACCCCTGTTAAGGCTGCTGGGGCCAGAACAGACCCTAATGCAGCTGTTTGTATCTTGCCCACAACCTGCTGCAGGTGCCCAGAGCCCAGACCAGCTGTGGCATGGAGCCAAGAGGCTGCAAACAGCTGCACCAGGCTCCAGATCCCCTTGCAGACTCCATGGTGGCAATGGCTGCAAGCAAGCTTTGGGGCACATAGCTGGGAAAGGGGCCTGGGGTAGTGCAACCGTAGACCCTTTCACACCAGGCATCCTGTAGCATGTGTGCAGTTGCTGCCACCACGGAGCCTGGCGCAATTATTTGCAGCCTCCCAGCTTCTTGCCACAGCCAGCCTGGGCCCTGGGCAGCTGCTGCTTGCCACCGAACCTGGACTGCTTGCACCAGGGTTTCCAACCTCCCAGCTGCTTGCTATGAGCAGGCTCAGGGTTCATGGCTGACAGCCACTGTCCAGATCCTGGACTAGCTGTGGCATGCCAAGCAAAATGCCCTCACATGACATGCTTTGGAATGCATGCTGGGGTTTGCCAACCCCTGTCTTAGACAGTGATTCATGGGGTTTAGCACAGTTGTCTGGAAGCATCCCATGTGTGAAAAAGGAGCATCAGGTCAGAGCTTGGGCATATCCCAGAGTCAGAAACACAGTCTAAATTCTACCCACGTATACATGACATGGGGACCCAATGATTTGAGTCTGCTAACAACAATCAGTAACTGTACTGTAAAGTAAGAGGCTAGATTGAATCAAATGCCATATGTTAAATCATGAACTGGACCAGGACATATACAGTCACAGAGCTGTATAGGACCTGGAAGGTGAAAATGACCTCTCTGTCTCTTTCCATCTTTTCTTAGTTCTTAGTCTCTCTGTAGCTAGAACCTCTGGGCATTACAACATCTTTCTCAATCTGGTTCACTGTTACTTGTGACAAAAAGCTCTTTGGCATATTAGTGTCATGCCTGGCTGTGATTCCAAAAATGGCAGCTCTTGTCTTGTGAAGCAGCTTATGTATAGAGTAAAATGTACTGTTTTCTATTTTAATTCTTCTTATTTCTAGCATTGTGAAAGTAAAGCCTTCATACAAAGTTTAATTAAAATTAAGAATCTCAAATAATAAGGTTGTACTAATATATTTTTATTTGGGAGAATGATGGATTTTTTTTACTATTTAAAATGGGTGATACTTTTGGCAGGTATTCATTTTAGATGGATTCTATGTTTGAAGAAAACAATCCCTTCAATAAAAGTTAAGAACGGCAACACTTTGCAGGTAGTGCTCAACATCACAGAATTAAGTTCTAAACTAGCATTTTGTTCAATCAAAGCTCTTCCCATATTATTTCTTTTGGCTCCAATTCCTGTGATCACCTCCTGAATAGCATTCATTGTATATGCACTGAATATATATGCATTTCACAAATTATGTATAAATACATATGACAAAATATATACATTCAGTACATATACACTGAATGGTATCCAGGAGGGTGATCACAGGAATCAGAGCCAAAAGAAATAATATGGGAAGAGCTTTGATTGAACAAAATGCCAGTTTGGAACTTAATACACATATCACAAAGTGTGTGTGTATATATATATATGTATATATATATATGTATGTATGTCCACACACACACATACACACACACCAAAACGGATGAATGGAATCAGAGCCAAAATAAAGAATATGATTTCTCGGTGATATGCACATATATGTATATATACTGTAAACACACACCACACAACTCAGGCAGGGACAGGTGAATTGGGGTAGCTGCATGCATCAGAGGCATAGCAATATATTTCAAAGCCCTGGGTGTTGTTGGGAGAGGGAGGTTGGGAGTGGAGGTGGGAATTAGGGCCTACTACTGAAGAGCAGGGAGGAAAGTGAAGAGAGTGGGAATGGAATCCTACCTTCCCCTGCTCCCTGCACTTGGATGGCAGCTGCTGCAGCTCCTGCTGTAGCAATGTGAGCTTGGCTGCTGTAGCTGAAGGACAGGCTTGCTGCAGGCTGATGCAGCAGCCCAGCCGGAAAAGAATCTTGGTGCCTCGTTTATTCCCCCTCTATCCTCAGTACACTTCTTAGCAAAGGGGTGCACTTCCCATGGCAAAACCTGGGGGAAGCACATTCCATTAACCTTGCTTGCTTCCTCTCACAAAGATATGCTACAGGGCATGCTCCAGCACCTGCCTGACACTCTATGGCCAGGTTGCACAAGGGTGCCCCTATTATGGAAAAGACTCCTAGGGAGGAGGAAGGCAGAATGACACCCTTCTAAGTCAGCTTGTGGGCTGGTGTACACTCACCCTGCTCTAGTTGGTAGGCTGTTACTATACTATACCTCCCCAGTAGGTGGTAGGGGGATAGAGTCTGAGTAAGCCATAAGCAAAGACTACGCAGAGAATAATTGCTATAGATAAGCAGCTCAGGTTTGGGAATACCTTGAAGAGGCTCTTCTCTGTGCTAGTGACTAGGGGTGGTTGGTTGGTGCTAGAGTGTTTGCCTTGCCATGTGTGTGTGTGTGTGTGTGTGTGTGTTTCTTTTCTCCCTGTGGTTTCCTTTTCTTTTCTATTTCCCCCCTCTCCTTTTTTCTTCCGCTTTCTCTTCTTTTTTCCTTTTCTTTTCTTCCCCCCTCTGGAGTGACTGAGTGACAGGGCTTGCTCTGGATAGAGTTTAAAAGGTATTCCCCAGCAAACTATTTTAGCAGTGAAGAAATGCATCAAAGAGTTTGCTTAAGGAGCTTGCCCAAGGAGGGAGCCATGGAGCATCGAGCCATGCGTGTGTATATGAGTGTGTGCAAGGGCCCTGGTGCAGGTGTCTGGCATCCAGGTTCTTGTGGTGTATCTTTTTTTCTCTGTTCCCCTACCCCTCTTTTTTTTTCTCTCTCTACACAGCATACGTGTTCTCTAGGAAGCAAAGGAGGCACAAATGGAGAATGGGTCAGCTACTGTGACCTGTACTGGGATGTGCCACGTTCATGTTCATCCCAAATGGTCAGGAATACTTCATAGACATTAGGGCTGGAAGAGACCTTGGAAGATCGAGTCCAGCCACCTGCCCCAGGGCCAGGAAGTCAGCAGGAATCATAGGATCCCAGCAAGATAAACATCCAGATGTCTTTTGAAGGCGTTCAGAGTAGGTGCTTGAATCACCTCCGGCAGCCATCTATTCCAAACCTTGGAGTTCTTCCTTATGTCCAGCCTGAAATGGTCATGGAAGAGTTTGCCTGTTCACCAGAGCGCCCCAAGGGATGACAAGGTCAAATGGTCACATTCTCCCAGATCCTGGTAAGCACCCCTGATGAACTTGTAGGTAGCCACCAGATGGCCCCTGAGCCTGCACCTTTCCAGGCTGAAGAGTCCCATGGTTCTCAGCCTCTCTTCATAATGTCTGTTTTCCTGACCTCTGATCATGTGCATGGCTCTTCTCTGCACCCTCTCAAGCTTCTCCACATCCTTTGTGAATTGTGGAGCCCATAACTGGACACAGTACTCCAGCTGCGGCCTCACCAAGGCTGAGTACAATGGGAGAATGAAGTCCTGGGTTTTATTTGAGAAGCATCTATGGATTCAAGCAAGCATTTTGCTTGCTTTACTAGCAGTAGTATCACATTGCAGGCTCAAATTCATCTTGTGGTCAATCATGACCCCCAAGTCCCTTTCATCCATAGTGCTAGCCAGCATAGAACTGCAGAGCCTACTTTATCTTTCCCAAGTATAAGCTAGTGTCTGCCATGGAGGAGAAGATTCAAAGATTGCATTAGGGACCAGGAAGATTATTTGGGCAAGAGTTATGGAAAGCTGGTATTGGAAAGGACAATGAAGAGAAGTGGCAGCATGTGACTACTCAGAGAAGGAGATTCCCCAGAACTGAAGAGCAGCAGATTGAAGTCAGCAGCTGCTTTCAAGCACTCAGGAGTGAAACTGCTGAGGAAAAGGCAGAGGAAAGGACTTCTGCAAACATGAGGCAGAGGAGATAGCAGGAAGTACTAGGCCTCAAGGACAGGGACTCCAGGACCACTGACAAAGAAGGAAGAGAAGAGTAGTGGTGATTGGTGACCCCCTACTGCAGGAGACAGAGGCACCACTTTGTCAGCCAGATTGGAAGGCCTGGTAGGTGTGCTGCCTGCCTGGACCCTGCATTCACAATGTCACAGAGACACTGCCAAAACTCATCCATCCTTCAGATCACTATCCCTTCCTGACTGTCCGTGTAGGCACTAACAATACTGCTCGGAATGACAATAGGCAGATCAGAGATGACTACGAGGATCTTGGCAGGAAGATTAAGAAAATTGGAGCACAAGTGGTGTTCTTCCCAGGGAAGCCAAGGGTCCAGGCAGAGACCATTATATCCTTGAAGTGAATGTGTGGCTGAGATGGTGGTGTTGACATGAAAGCTTTGGGTTCTTTGGCAACAGGTGGATGTTCTTGGGAGAAGGACTGCTATCCAGTGATAGGATCCATCAGATGGGAATAGGAAAGAGTATCTTTGGGTGTTGTCTGGCCAACCTAGTAAGGAGGGCTTTCCAATAGGTTCCATGGTAGGTGGTGATCAAAACCCTCCAGTAACAGAGCATATGTTCCAGAGGGGAAAGATTCAAAAAAGCAATTTAACTCTGGGAAAGGGTCAGAGGGCTACAGGACTGCAAGAAGTGGCACAAATGAGAAGAGGGGAGGTCAAAATGTCTGATATGTCTCATATGTTTGATGCATGTATACAAATGTGAAAAGCATGGGGAATAAACAGGATGAACTGGAAGCTACAGCCTTTGAAAACAATTATGATTTGATTGGCATTACCGAGACCTGGGAGGACAGCCCTTATGCATGGAATGTCAACATGAAAGGTTACACTCTGTTTTGAAAGGACAGGGTTGGGACATGACATTGTTTCTCTGTATGTCACAAACACACTTGCAGGAGGAAGAAGACATCATTGCAGAATACAACTATGAAATGGTACTGATGAGGGACTTCATTTTTCTGGACATCTGCTGGAACAACAATAAAGACAAACATACAACATCTAGCCAGTTCCTAAGTTGTGTGGAACTTCTGTTTCAGAAAGTAGAAGATACAACTAGGGGATCATCTCTCTTTGATCTTGTCCTGACCATCCAAACTTATTGACTCCTTGGCTCAGATGATATAGTTGGGTCTGGTCCTGCTTTGAGCAGGACGTTCAACTAGATGACCTCCTGAGGTCCCTTCTAGGCCTAATTTTCTATGATTCTATGAACTGGTGGAGGATGTGAAGGTGATGGGTAACTTTGGAGGAAGTCATCATGATATGATAGAATTCTAGGTCCTAAGACAGGGAAAGCATGAGGTTAGCAAAATTAGGACACCAGATTTCAAAAAGGCAGATTTCATCTGACTCAAGGAATTAATAGGCATGATGTAATGGAAGGACAGACTGAAGGATAAAAGTGCCCAGGAGGCACAGTATTGGAAGCCCAACAAGAAACTGTCCTGACACAATGGAAGTAAAAGAAGAATGGCAAAAGACCAATGTGGCTGCCTCAAGAGCTTCTAAAATGCTTCATATGCAAAAGGAGCTACTTTGCCTCAGTCTTCCCAAGGAAAGTAGGCTGCAGCTAGTAAGGATTATCTGGATAAGGAAGTGAGAAAGCTGAGGGAAGAGATAAAAGAGATAGTTAGAGAGCTTTTGCTGGGTCTGAATAAATTCAAGTCAGCACGGCCAGATAAACTTCTTCCCAGGTTACTGAAAGAATTGGCAGAGGAGATCTTAGAGCCTTGGATGGGCCAAGTAACAGAGGATTTGAAAAGGGCAAAAAAGGAGAACTCAAGTAATTACAGGAAAGGATGAAGGTAATGCTGTAGATACAGTGCACCTGGACTTCAGCAAGCCTTTTCTCAAGGCCTTTTCAAACAAATTGCAGAAATGTACACTAAATTAAGCTATCATTGCTTGTGGCTAATGAACCAGCTCAGTCCACCTTGTAGTAATTATTAATGGATTCATGTCACAATGGCAGGAGGGTTTGAATTGAGTCACACAGGATTTGTCCTGGGCTTGATGTTGTTCAGCGTGCTCATTAATTATTTGGATGCTAACATAGAAAGCATCTTGAGCAAGTTTGCAGCACACACTGAGAAAGATTGTGAACATGTTGAAAGATGCAAGCAAACTCAGAACCATCTCAACAGGTTGGAAAGCTGGTCTACAGCTGACAGGATGAAGTTAAATTCAGACAAATACAAGGTGCTATATTTCAGGAAGAATTATGAAAAACACAAATATAAAATGGGTGACACCTGACTGGATGGCAGCATTATGGGAAAAGACTTTGGAGTTTTGGTAAATCATAGAATCAATATGAGTCTGTAGTGTGATACAGCTGCACAAAGGGTGAAGATGGTTTTGGGATACATCCATAAAAGCACTAGGTGCAAGACACGGGAGGCAATAGTGTCTCTCTACTAGCCATTGCTTACGCTTCATCTGAAGTACTGCATCCAGTTCTGGGCTCTGTATTTTTTAAAGGATGTGGATAAGTTACAGAGGGTCCAGAGGTGAGCAACAAAGATAATCAAGGACTTAAGAGGGCAAGTTATATGAGAAGAAGCTGAAGAAGCTAAACATGTTCAGCTTACAGAAAAGGCACTTAAGAGAGGACATGATAGTAATCTTTAAATATTTGACGACCTGCAGTAAAGAAATGGTAAAGCACCTTTTCTCTCTTGCTGCAGAGATTAGTCAGATTGGTATGGACCAAGGGGGGTTTTGCCTTCCTCTGTAGTGGGGGAAAGGCTCTCTACCTGGGATTTCTTGAGCATATATTGATAATATTTCATAGAACAAGACATTGGCTGATGTGGTTCCCCTGCTTTACCAGTGGCAAGTTAGGGTGCTAGGTCTGTGTTGTGTCAGGGTTGATGGTAGTCTTATGTAGAGTTTAGATTATGGTTTCTTTGGTTGGTTTGGATAGGGATGATCCTGCTTCAGGCATAGTGTTGGACTAGATGATCTCTGGAGGGCCCTTCCAGCCCTATTTCTCTATGATTCTAAGATTTTATACAAGTAGAGTTTTACCTCCATTTGTGGCTTCATATTATCTGCCTACTATTTTTAATATCATTATAATGATGCTTATATAGTCTGAATGTTTTGTCTGTCCAGGGATAATATGGCATGTGTTATACCTGTATGGCACAGATTATAGCTATATGGCACAAGATAGCCTTATCATACCATACCACCTCTGCATACACTTACTGTCAAATGAGAAGTAGCAAAGTTGTACTAATTAGATACCATAGAAGCACCAGTAAGCTCCCAGTGGAACATGTTTCAGGACAGGGCTGGTATATCTCAGAATTATGTCTACTTTGCCTATAGAGACATATCCTTAATTTCCAAAGTCCCTAGCACTTGTGATAATGGTATTTATGCTCCTATGACACACACATTCTTTTGAAAATATTAATATATTCTTTCTTCCCAAAGCGCTTGAAGGAAGGTTCACAAAGTCATTAAAAAGGGACTCCTAACTACTATTTGTCTATTTATTTCCCACTTAACATTTAAATGTGACATAACACAAAAATTTGCAAGTCATAAACAGCCAGGAGAAAAGGGGAAGGAAATGCTTATATTTATATTCCCACTGTTTTGAGAAGTTAAATTTTTAAGTATGAACATAATGACTTTTCTTTAGTTTGTAAAAAGGTAGGGAAAATATGTAATATGTAGGTTCAATATTAAAATACATTTAATAATTATATTGCACCACAAACTTTAAAGCAGAGGAGAAAGAACACCTTATTTTCATTAAATAGACTCTAGACTCTGATTAGAGATTTATTTGTGACTAGATAAGAAAAAAATCTCATCTATCATTTAAAGTGCTCTTACCATATCATAAACTTACCATGATATGATCATATTCTAGTATATTGCACCCAATAAGCTGATTATACATAAGCTTTGTTATATTTACATATTTCTTTATATAATTCAATGCATCTCAGTATTCTATCACAACTTATTGAACTTCTTTTTTTTAGGTAATTCCCTACTGAATCTTTTCTCTTACCCTAACATGTAGAGGGTTCAAGAGAGAAAAAAAAAATCCATCCAGTTTACCTAGGGGCAAATATCTGTCTGTAAGGAATACAAATTGCATAGTTTGTCACTCAAAACTTTTTCTCCTTCTAGATTGCCTTATATGTATTTCTTTTAATGTCACTAAAGAATTAAAAAAGATGTGTTTGGAGACTTTAAACTCACTGCCTCATTTTGAGAAATTCTCTTAGGAGCATGTAAGTGCAAAATACCACAGAAAATACAAGACAGTTTCTCTAAATGAAAGGTCATTTAAAGATACACTGCACAAACTCTCACATTTTCAAAAAGAAATAACAACAACAACCCTACCCTGTATGTGTGGAAGGTTATTATAAAAGAAGAAAATATTTGACTTATCTAGCCTTCAGTTACAAATAACCTGCTATGTCAAACCGAAGAAGATTAACAGATGTAAGGGGTTACAGCTAGATGTTAATAATAACAGACATCTTCTGTGTCACAGCCTTCAGGAAAAGAAAAAAAAAGCAGTGCTTCTGGCCAACATTTTGGGGTGTTATGTTACAATTAAATGTTTCTGTAGTTTACATGAAAAACAAACTACGTATATTATGCTTTCTTGCAGCTAAAACTAAAATGGCATGTACCAGCATCTGAATTTATACTTTTATGGTTTTTTTGAGGAAGAGAAAAACAAAAGATAGATATTTTTAAATAAGTAAAATTAAAGAAAAGATTAAATGAGTCAACCATCACATGTGCCACTGCTGAGATATAGAAATTTGTGTATATGTCTTCTGAGATTTTAGAAGAAGATTTTGGCTCTCAGCTGTGAGAAAAGTCACATAATCAGCCACTTCTTCTGTTTGTGAATCAGCACAGTTTAATTGTACAGGGAAGATAGCTATGCAGAAGTACTATGTTGTCCTTTGTCTTAAGGTAGAAACAGTGTATTTGTCTCAGGAGACTATTTTATTCATAGACAAAGTGCACATGCATGTCTATTGTCCCAGGGCAAACTCTAAAAAAAAAAGGTTCATGGGATAAGCAGTATTAACAGTTTGTTATGGGAGATTACAAAGTGTGTCTGGCACGGTTTTCCCCATCTCATCTTTGAATCAATGGCAGAAAAGTGGCAGTACATTCAGCCACTCACTAGACACTGATTGGAAAGGTGATGTGTGTACATGACAATCCCAGGACTTTTCTGTTCCAGGAAAAATATAGGCACAACTTCTCCCAACATAAATACAACAACTGTTAGTAGCCTTAGTGACACAAAGGCACAATATCATGGACTATATTGTAGATATGAACATATTAATATGAATCCTTTTTTAAAGGATCAGATGAATAAATAAGAGACATTTCTACTTTTTGTATACCAATATGTATTTTTAAATGTAAATGTTATCAATTACAATGCAAGAACAAAACTCTTAGGGTAATAGCATGTAATAGCAAAGTTGGAACCATGGGTTTCTAGAGAATATCAAGGAAAAATAATTATTTGGATAAATTACATTATACTTCATGTTCAGTTTTCTAAATATAACTTTTGAATGAAACTTATGTACAAGAAAAACAGCAATGGATCAAGTGAATTGAGGGGGAAAGACTAAGCAGAACTTTCGATACTTGGGAACAGTGAAATTAGAGTAAATCAAAAGGAATAGAGAAACATTTTGTTCAAGGCATATGAACTCTCTATAAAAGCAGAGGATGCAAGCACATTTTAAACAGTGAAAAATAATTTTGAATTGTAGCTGACTAAGGGCCTGAGTCAAGGCCCATCAAATCAGCAGAAGTATGTTAATTGCTTTCAAAGGCTTTTGAATTGGATTCCTTGGTAAAAAGAGGTCGTATAGAAATAGATCCCAGATGTTATTCTTCTAGTACTTCAGCACCTTAAAATTCTGTTCTGTAAATACGTCACACAGTTCATATCTAATTAATCTGAACAGGATACATACAATCTGCTCAGAGCTGCCTGGTTATAGCCAACTATTTATTTCTAGTAAATTTCCCCTGACAACAGCTCCCTTGCAAAGTAAAATAGTAGGATTAGAACAATATTTTGTTTTAGTTTCTAGCAAGTATGTGTTGTTTTACAATGAGTGCTTTGAATGTTTCTTGTGTCTCAGAAGTAACGAGAATATCTTTTAGCCATTTCATTTCTATTTGCTGTTGAAAATTTATGTAATATTTCCCAAACCATAAGCCTAATTCACTTCCCATTTATACTTCTTACTGATTTCTTTGATGGTAAACAACGAAGAAAAAAATTCTCTGTAACCTCAGCTAGTGAATGCATTTCATTATAGAAGTTTCAAAAAACACCTGCTATAGAAATATGAGTCAGATTCATCTAAAATCTGAGCTTCACACAAAAGATACAAGACCAGAGAGAACTGCTAATTTGTGTCCTTCTAATAATCCCTACGGACTGTTAATGTAGATGGGATCAACTGAGGCATAGAAACACTGGCTTTTCTTGAAAGATCTACATCTGGTGACATAGTAAAAACAATGGATCTGTTCAAGCTGGGGTTGCAAATGGTTTCAGAACAGGTTGCAAATATACATAACTACCAAGTGCAATAGAGTACATTGCATCAATAGAGGAAAAAGAAGAAACTAGCGTTTTTGTGTATGAAATTGGGCAATTAGAGGTTCTGATGTAGGACAATTGTACTGCTGTTTTCCAGTTTGTCTAATGACTGAGTTCTTTAGCCCTAAATAGCCCCCCAGGATTACTGATGGATAGGGGTTTTTTTGTTTGTTTTTCTTCCACAGCTCTCTGCTGTCCCTATCTCTGGGGAAAACAACTTAGGCTCAGTGGTTCCTCACTTCCCCCTCCCTACATCAACTCACTCATTGAATTAGTAATACAATGAACTCTGATTATAATATTGCAAAGAGATGATCTTAGACACATATGCCACATCCATAGTGTGGACATTTGGTTCCCTGGAGACAACTAACAGCAGCACACCATGTAAGGCCACTAGTTGTCCTTGGGGGTTGCCTGTACCACGCACGCTCTGGCACATGGCAAGTTAACCTAGGGGTGGTAGAGGAGGCTGGGACCCACACCAGGCTAACCTAGGGTTTTGGGGGTCCCCCAGGGCTGCAGCAGAAATGATTCTCCTGCATGGAGCCTGGCTGGCAGCTACAGTGTGACCACAGTTGACTCAGCTCTGCTTTTGAGTAGTGTGTGCTGCCTGTGCATGCCCCACTCTGCTTTTTTGCTCTGTTTTTTTTTTTGACCTGTGGATATCCAAAGGTAAACAAGCAAACAAACCCTCTGTGATGTTCCCTTCCATCATGGCAAACAACTGGATATGAGGTATGTCTGCAGCACCACATACTGCACCACCATGCCTCTCTGGACATGGCCATAAGGACAATTTACGCAGAGCAAAAATGGACATTTTTTTAAAATGCAGTATTGCTTTATAGCAATGTTCTAGCAATTTAGCAATATTCCCTTATGCAGGTTCTTTTTCATAGTAGTGAAATTTAACTCAGAATAACTGCACACTTTCATTAAGGGTTAAACTATCGCAAATAAGCTTCCTCTTGGTGTACACACAAACAGCTGACACCCCATAAAGCCCTAACACTCTTAACTCCTTGGTAAAATTGTTCACTCTGATACCATACCTTTTTGCCTCCATGCTGTGAAAGATAATGATAAGAAGCATGTGTAACTTGTGAAAGAATGAGTATAATGGGCTGATTATGGCACCAGGAATGATTATCTTCTGTTGACATGAATAGAAATGAATAGTATAGAGTCTGGAAGGTTGTAGCGCTAACAGAGTTCCCTATTCAAAGAGTGTGAAGTTTCAACCTTGCATTCATTTGCTAGAAAAGTAAATAAAATGTGTTGGACAATTATAAGCAAATCATTGTTATATTTTTTATGCAGCACAAAAGTTATATTGTTTTTCCCCCTTTGGCACTGTTTACCTAATTCAATATGATTATGGGTGCCAAGATCAAACCCTGTTATAAGGAAGGAAACAGCTTGCAAAACTATCACATGGCAGCATATCCATCTTCTTATAGAATCATAGAATTATAGAATGTTAGGGTTGGAAGGGACCTCACATAGTTCAACCCCCTGCTCAAAGCAGGATCATCTTCAACTAGATCATCCCATTCAAAACTCTGTCTAGATAGGTTTTGAAAACATCCAAGGATGGAGCTTCCACCACTTCTCTGGATAACCTGTTCCAGTGTTTTACTACTTTCCTAGTGAAAAAATTCTTCCTCATATCTAACCTAAATTTCCCTTGCTGCAACTTAAGACCATTGCTCCTTGTTCTGTCAATTTTTTATGGTCTTTTACAGCTGTCTATCACTCTAGGATCTAAGCAAAATATATGGCCAAGTTTAAGACATAGCCATGTGTCTTAAAATGCCAAAAAAATAAAAATAAATGCATAGATTTCTCCTTGGGTGAATTTGATATCTTTTATTAGACCAACCCAAATGGTTGGAGAATAGTTATTAAGCAAGCTTTCAGGTTCAAAAACCCTTCGTCAGGCTAAAGAAGCTTCAGCAGTTGGTGTGTGCTCTTCCTGGATGGAATGAAAATTAAAGAAGCCAGGGGCTGGGCTGGGGACTGACTCCCCAATATGTAGTGTGCAGAGCCAGCCTGGTGTCTGCTCCGTGTTACACTTGATGCTAACCCAAGGGATGGAGTCCAAGCAACAAATATGGCCTGTCCTGTGAGGGCACTGTATGCAGCATGTGCCAAGGACCAGCTCCACATAATTCATGCAGCATATGCCAGATAGGCCCTGTATGCCACATGTAGCGCTCAGGACCAGGGACAGAGGCACTCAGGACTCAGGACCAGGGACCCTGCTGTGTGCACAGCATGTGGCACACAGGGCTGGTCCAAAACCTATAGGCAACACTGCAGGCTAGATCATAGTACTCCATGGTCTGGATCCAGCCATATCTAGCTGCACCTTTGACATACGTGCACTTGTATGTTATTTCACAAATAATGATTAACGATTTTCCCCTCTTCTTTTGCATTTGACCTGGCTCTTTGGATCAAATTATGTTGTAAAAGGTTCATGGGATTGCACAGGAATTAAGTCAAGGTAAAATTTCCCTTCTCTCTCATTTTATGACTAGACAAAAGTACCCTTTAAAACAGGAAGAAATAATGGTTTCCAAGACAAGATCTTCCATTGCCAGTAGGTGGATAAAATATAAATTTCTCAGGTAATATCTTGTAACAGGGGACCTCTTCAGGGCCTGTCTACCAATGACCCCACCCATCTGCTTTGGGCCAACCACCCACCTTCTCATCTGCCATTATGATAATTAATTAAGATGTTAATTAGGTGGGAGGCTGTCCATTTCTTGTCTTCATGCCAGAAGGCACTATCTGTGGCTCTGTTCCTCCCTTACACTGCAGCCCCAGCCTCGCTGATGGCATCCACAGGTCTTCATATCACCAGACCCACACTGATTCCCAGAATTATCCAGTCTAGACCTCTCCAAGATCCCTCCACTCAGGTGGCCTACTCTGCCTTCATTCTGAACTACCTTGCTCCCTGAGCTGTTCCCTTTAATGGATGTGGTCCCCCCAGGTCCCTTTGTACACTGGCCCTGGCCTCACCTCCAGGCCAGTCAGAATCCCAGGCCCTCAGCTCTAAGCACTCCTTGCAGTAGGTCCCTGGCCCTTTGACCCTTCTGGTCCTGGCCACAGCATTGACCAGTCAGGGGATCCCAGGTCAGGCTTCTGAGTTTATTGCCTCACGCTCACTCCTGGATCTGCCTTCTTAACCCTACTACCAGGTAACCCACCCAGTTGTGGGAGCTAGGGTTATTAGGGCACCCCGACCCACCTTTCACTGGGGTGGTAACTGACCTGACATTTCCTGGGGGCTCCCTCACCACCAGGCCACCCAATCCTGACAGGGTGCAGTTTTAGGTCATACCCAGAAGAGGAGCCTCCAAACCATCCCCTACAGCTCCTGCTCTTACCTCTAGGATGTTCCAAGCAGCCTTGCACCCAGGCAATGGTGCTTCCTGGCCTGCTAGCAGCGAACTGTTCTGTTTAGGCAGCCAGGGATCTAAAATGGCCACCGCAATCAAGCACCTGCCAGCTACTTGGTTGGGCCCTTAAAGTGGCAGGTACCAACAATCCCATGCCACACACCTATACAAAAAAGATTCTACTGTTATTCTAACAAAAGCTGTTTTGAAAAGCAAATAAATAATTATATAAAAGGAAAAATAGGAAATTGCCTCTGTTTTGGACAGCTTTAACATAAACTTGGGCATATCTAAGAGTCTACTCTAAATCATTACCCAATTTCCAACATTATAGTATCATGCAGTTGTAGGTATCTGTATTTATATATACTATTTATATATATATTTATATATACTAAAACAAAATTACCTTAAATTTAAATTAAGGATACTGAGCTTTTGGAAGTAGTCCCAAATTAGCATTACAAAACAAGAAAATTCAGAATGAAGGTCAAATTTCTAAGAATTTGAAATATGCTAACTCTGGGGAAATACCAAGATAACATCTGCCAGATAATCATTTCAAGGAGGAACCATACCAGAGTTAGATTATTATGTAGATGTTTTAGTTTTTATGAGCCCTGTTTGGTGTTTGTTTTTTTTTCTCTCCTATTATTTTTCCATCTAATGGTGCCATTGAAATGCAAACTTAACTGGACAATGTATTTATGTCTTAATGTATTTTAAGAAATAAAGGAAACTATTGACAAAATATTTTCTTTATTTAAAAAAAAATGTTTAAACAAAATCTAAATGATAACATTATTTGATTTCAAACACAAAAAACCCCAACTGAAATATCAACATTTTCATGTATTTTTGGGTTTTGGTGGAATAAGTTATAATACTGTCCCTGACAGTACTATCCTATGGCAGAATTAATTAATTTACTGCACCCTAATACTGCTGCACATGTAGACTGTGATGCTTTATTCCCTATTCCCCAAGTGATAAGGCCATATTTTGTTGCTCTTGCTGACACTGAGAAAGACCAAGCACCATGAGCAACCTTACTTATTTCAGTTAGGCTTCTTGCAGAGGGACTTACTACTTAGTGGGCATGTCTACACAAGATCTTTGCTGTGTAGTAGACTAATTATCTGCATAGTTAGTTTAGTATTAGAGTAAACTAATATATTCCACAGCATGATAGTATTGCAGAGTTAAAAAAATACAGCACATGCACAGCCGCTGCCCTATCTATCTGGTGCATGAAGGTGCTTCAGTGTGAGGGCCGCCAGTCAGCTAGTCCCATGCTGAATCATCCTTGAGCTCCAGCCAGGCCCTCTGTAGCACACTGATCTGGGGGGAGCAGCCACAGGATGCCAGAGTGATGCACCTCAGGACCCCTGCCAGGTGGGGCTGCTCTGACTCAGCTCAACATCCTGTGCTCCTGGGTACACAAGTAGTAAACCTGCATTCATTCATGAGTAGTCATACTCTTTGAGAATTTGGTCATCAATGAATATACAACATTTATTTTAAAAGAAAATTTAAAGAGAGAATTTCTCTGCTGCTGTCCTGCTTGCTTATTAATAGCTGAAAAGATACAAACATTTGAGACCAGGACTCAGCAGGATTAATTAGCCCAATCACAGCTCACATTAACACAGCTATCCTACTCCTAGTGAAAGAGCTAACACATTTTGAGCTAATTGGGGGATTTCTACACCACAGTGCATTTTCATTGTAGACCTACTTTGTGTTATAATAATTTTCTCTGAATCATTTTACACCATTTGTGTAAATACTAAATGCCTGGTAAACATCAGGTGGATTCCTATTTCTCACATAAACACCTGAATGACTGTTCACTACTGGGATCATATGCAGGAGCAATGTTATTCCTTTTGACAGGTATTAACAAATTCACAGAAGTGTTTCTGTGTTTCATTGCCCTTGCTAATATATTTATTGTATAGATCAGAATATATTATTCCCTCAGAAGCAACTGTTTGCAAGAGTGAAATGTGTATGTATAGAGAGGGGAAGGTTTGAAAAGAAGCAGGGGCCATTGGTCCAACAAACATGTAAGACAGAGAAAAGCCGATTGGGTAAAGGCAATATGCTGTGTATGGCAACACAGGGACTCAAAGAGAAATAGGTTCTTAACTATGATTCTTCTTGTGTTGTCTGAGATTGCCTCATATTCTGAGGCATGATAAAATGCTCATCGAACCCTTTATTTTTAAAATAGCATGCATTAGAGCTGTAGGGGAAGAAAGGGTTTTATCCGATTTAGATTACCATTTTCAAAAGTAACTTTCGTAAAACAAAAGTAAGTATAAATAAAATTACAAATAGAGTTTGAACAAAGGCCACAGAGGATGGGAAGAAAACATCACTTTGTATTTGCTCTCAGCATCTTTACCTTGTAATAAAGAATATTGGACACAATTGTAGTATAACTTCATTTGAAGATAACCTCAGGCATTCCTTGCCTATCTTGTTTGTGACTTCAGTCTGGTTGCTGGAAATTCATCAAGTTTTACCTCAGAGCACCCACTAATTTGGATTCAGAAAGAATATAGATTTTATAATTACCCTCTTTATAACAATTATATCCTGGATAGCATCCACAATGAAACAGAGGACAGTGACAAGAGCTTCTATGCTTTAAAAGTGATCCCTTTGTTCACAGTAACAAGTTATTATGAACAGTTGAGGGGTGAATAAGGACAATGACAGGTACTAGGGCTCGTTGCCAAGAAGATGCATCTTGGTTAAAAAAGTTTAAAAGTCAAGCAAAGCAGCTTCCAAAGGAACAATAATGATGATGCTATTTTGATTGTATAGTTCTTTTTAATTCCCATATAATTATTGTCATTGTTGTCCAGAGCTCCTGGTGGGCATTCTTTGGTTTTTAATTTTAATGAATGAATGAACAAAAGCCATATATCCTGACATCAACAAAAATATGAAGGTGACAGCATCTAACCTGTCGCTCTTCCTGCCTTTTGATGTTCATATCCATAGCATTTTAAGGTGCTCCCAAGTTAACCAAGCCATTTTTAATTCAAAGCCTAACTAACCAGTTTCCTCATCCACTCCAAAGCACAGAGCCCCAAGTGAGCTACAGAAGGATTTGGTGAGGATATTAATATCAAAAGATTATCATGAGACCTAAGGAATGTTTGATTCCAACAACTTTGACTCAAAAGTCTCAACATGAGAAATAGAAATATTTCCAACTCTTAACTTTTTATCCAGGAGACACAAGCACTGTCCTCCAAAAAGTTATCATTTTCATAGCAAGCTAACCTTACTGCTAAAAAAAGTGTCTAAGGTAAATCAAATGAAGTGATATCTGAACAAAATCAACAACTATATTGTGCACTTACAATGTGAATGCACACAATTGTTACCAGGAACAGATGTATCTGTGCAAACCAATGACATTCCATGACAACCTATTACACAAACCATTCTGAAAACAAGTTGAAAATTGTCACCTCCAATAACCAATAACATGAAATGAGGTAAGTGGAAACAGAAGGAACTTTGCATCTTACAGCATGAAATAGAATATTGGATCTTTTTGTGATCCAATAGGGAATTAGATTATATTAGATTAGAAACTATCTAATATATATTTGATATATATGTTAGATAGTTAATATATATTAGATTAGAAACTATATACATAAATACAAAATATACATTCTCTTTTCCCTATTTAATACTGGTGAGGCAAATGTACACCACATTTAAGAGAAGGTACTTTCACTTGATTTCTTTCTACATTGCTTATTATAGTGGACACCAAACTTAAATAAACCTTCTAGGTGCTTCTAGAGGAAGAGAAGCACTATTATAACTCATGCCGATACTGCTACTGATACTACTACTAAACACATTACTTAAATAATTAAGGTAATACTAGCAATCAATATGAACATTTCCCCACTGAACCATAACATCTGTATGTTAATTACTATGCTCTGTTCCCTCTTTGGACAAGATGTTAATTCATTATATCCAAAAGCTCATACCAATACATCCACAAATAAAAAGCAAAACTTCTGGTTATAGTTTCTCCTTTACTTACATATTTTAATACAGACAACAGTTGTCTTAGTTTTAAATAAGAAGGAATTAAGTCATTAGAACAAACAGATAAACTAGTTGTATTATATTCTTATTTCCAGAGCAAAGAAGACATTTCCTAAACTATCAGCAACAACATAATTTTCCATTAGAAACACAATTCTCTGATATGGAACATGTTTTGTTTCTGTTCATGTTAGAACAATAGAGTAAAAGGAAAATTATTCAGTAGTCATTTGAAATTATAAGAGATAACATATTTTGAAATTACTACTGCCCAAGCATAGGGTCTGATCCAACCTGTGGACTGTCCACATGCCATTTCTGCTGAATTTAGCTTTGTCTATGTAAAAAGTGGTTCTTTTAAATTCTGTAGAATTTAAACACCTATATAGGTAATATAATAATTCTAATGATGTTAAGCCTATTCATTAATAAGCCACAAACTCATATATGAACTTGGAAGCCAGTACCATCATATCCTTTACAAACTGTTTGAGACCTCTAAATACCATGATGAATTAAACATTAAATAAGCGTATACCAGCCATTGGATGGATCATAATTATTATATTTGATAATCTGCACAAAAATACAACCTCTTAGTATGATCTTGTAATGTTCTAGTGAGAACCATGAGCTATTGATTTATTCAGTTATTCACTTGATAATCTTAAAATGGGTGGGGATGACATTTTTAGTTTAATCCTGCTAACAAAATGACCAGATTATTCCCATTCAAGGTCAGTTTTCTGAATCCAACACTTTTTTTGCCATTTATTAAACTTTATTCCTTTGCAAAACTGAGTGTAGTAAATCTGTATTGTGTTTTTCTCTGGCTTTTGATATGAGAATATAATCCATTATAACTAAAGTATGTTTTTGTCCTTCTAATCATTTCCCTCAGGAGTGTAACTGGTGAAAGGAGGATTCCAGATGGGTTTTGCAAGAATAAAAGGGACACATTAGTGCTAATTTTCATAACTCCACTGAAGTACAGCTGTGTGCAGGACTGAAGAATAAGAATGTTGAATCTGAAATATTATAAAGCCATCTTGGAAATTCTGGACCAGATTTCCAGATGATGAAAATTGTCAAAGCTTCACGGAAGTCAAACTGGTGTGATGACAATGAATATAATGCACTAGTCCTGTAGCCCTATCTATATCTGTAGCTCTATACAATATTCCCAAATATAATTAAAAACAAAATAATTCTGTCTTCCTGTATTTTGACATTAGTATTTTGAAATATCTCCTTCACCTTTTGGCATTTACTGCATCTCCCATTGTATGCTGGATAAAATCCCTTTTGGTTGTGACGGTGATAACAGAGATTTCATCTGCATTTTTGTAAATCTCTGCTCTGTTACTCTTATGGAACACATTCTGCTTAATTTCTCTCTTTCCCTTGCTTAAGCTCAACTAGCCAATGAACAAACTTTTACATCTCCTTTGCTATATCTTGATCACTATATAGTTCCTTAGTGAACTCAGAGTAGCACATTCTCTTCAGTATTTTATCCCATCTTTAACTTTACTGACACTTCCTTACAAACAAACACCTTTTGTAAATACCTCTCTAGTTTCCTTTTTTTTTTATCTGCCCAAATTTCACAGTGTTCAGACAGTTTACACAAAATCCTAACTTATACTTTTAGTTCCAGGTGACAGATCCAGCAGAAGAGAAAGCTATCATTGGAGGATTCCAACAATGGCCAGATGGTGCAGCTCAGTAACAGTGGGTGTTTGATCCAAGTTCAGTTTACTTGCAAGTAAATTACCTGAGAATAAATGCTACTGGGCAGGCATGTACACATGCAAGGACATGGGAGCAGCTTTGCTGCTCCTAGCAGCAAACTGCTTCCACTGCTTGCAGCTATGGAATGGGCCTCTCTTGCCAACAGGGGGAGCATGAAGCTCTGGCCACAGCTGCCAGGAGCCAGCAGCCATCTTGAAAAGGCAGCCCCATTCTCTGCTCTCTGTCCAGTGACTTCCCTGGACAGGAGCAGCATACACACTGCAGGGGCAGCATGGAGCACCTCTCTCATTTTTGCCTCTGCCTCCCTGCACCATGGCTGCTCCAGCACCTACCCCTGGCAGAAATGCCAAGTGCCCTGGGCTCCTGCTGGCCACTGTGATGACTCTGTAGGACTTCCTCACCAACTGACAACTGGCCCATGGCTGTCTGGGCTCCACCAGCTCCCTGACATGCAGTGACGACCTGCCCAGTTGCACCATACCATCTGAGGGCCGCTGCCACTGTGCAGTTGCTGCCTGGACCCCTTAATGCTGGCTGGACCCCAGCAGGGATTCCAACAAGCTGCTGGATGCCACTGCCAGGGCTGCCCTTGCCGTCCCAAGCCTCTAGCCCCACTGCTTCTGGGTCCTCCAGATCAGGCGGTATTGGTGCCTGTACATCATCCAGAAAACCTGGGATGATGACAAGTGACTGGTAGCATTCAGAATGACCTGGGACACCTTTCTGGACCTCTGCCTTTACCTGGAGCTGAAAGACACAGCCATGTGGCCACCCATTCTCACAGACATCTGGCTGACCCTCAACCTGGCAAAACTGGCCATGACCACTAGCCTCTGCTATGTGAGCCATCTCTTCAGTGTGGACAATGCCATTATTGGGGATGCCATCTTGGAGGTGTGCAGCAACCTCCAGGATATATTGGGACACACAGTGCACTGTGTGCAAGACCCCATGGCAGTGGTAGTGAGGTCCCATGCCCTGGGATTTTCCCAGTGTATCAAGGCCCTGGATAAGACCCACGTTCCCATCTTCTGCCCACCCCCTGGCAACCACCCCTAATAGATCCAGAGGGGCTTTCACTGTGTTGTGCTCCAAGCCATTGTCGACCACCACAGTGCCTTCCCCAGTGACAGTGCTATAACCACAATGCTTGTGTGTTTTGCAACTCCACCCTTCCAACCCTGGTACAGAATGGGCACTTTGGACTGGGAATGTCAGACCTGCAGCTGGGCACTGTGGTGATCCCACACCTCCTCATTGGGGCCCCGCCTACATGCTCCTGCCTTAGCTCATGTGGCCCCACGTTGGCCAGCTGGACACCCACCAAGCCGACTTTAACTAGTGCCTGCACCAGACCTGCACTCAGATAGACTGCATCTTTGACCACCACAAAGGACATGGGCACACCCTTACTGCCTGTCTTGAGTTCACCAAAAACAACATGCCTTGGGTTACCATCATAGCCTCAATGGTCATAGCCTGCATGGGGCCAGGAGAGTATGTCCTGGCCCCATGCACATTGGTAGGGGTCCTGATGCACAGGAGATCAGGAGACTGCTGCTGCTGCAGAGCTCCCCTGGTCTCAAGCCTAGTGTTAGAGCTGACCAGAAGCAAATTTTCTTCCAGTTAGTGTTTATACTTGTGCTACTGCACAGTATCTACTGCATAGTAAGTTTACTACCTGTATTTACATGTAATGGCTAACTGCAGTAGACTAATTTAATGAACAGTAAATGTGTTCAGGTACAGATGGTGACACTTTACTGAGCAGTAGATTAGTCTAATGTGCAGTAAAGCATCTGATGTAGACACACCCAGGAAAGTTTTGTTTTCCCCATTTTTCCCCATCTTCAGATATAAGCTCTGCCAAATATTCTCTCATCTACAGGTTCCTAACTTGGGTTTAGCTTTGCAAAAGAAGCTAAATGCTCTCAGTGGAAATTGGGCAAGGGCTTTCAGTGGTTCTTTGAAAACTCCATCCTTAATTTCTAGGCAAAGACAGGGCCACTGGGTGCATCTACATGTGCTCTTTGCTGCAGAGCTGACTACTTAGCTCCACAGTAAAGCACTACTGTCTACATAAACACCAGTATTAGGGTGCTGTAGCTTAATTAACTTGACCCCTGACAGTACTGTCTTATAGTGGAACAATTCATTTAATCAAAACACCCATGTAGACAGTAACTAGGGCTAGCTGGGACATGAGGATGAAAAAGTGTGGGAGCTGCCTGCCCCCCAGTCTCACACTTAAGCATCCTTATGCTGCAGCCAGTCCCTCTGCTGCTGAGTGCCAGTACCTAGAGCCTGAGACTCATTTCCTCCTCTCCCCCCTCAATTCCCCTGCCAGCCCAGGGCTGTTCCATCCTGAGTCTAACTGCTGTGGTCCACATGTGAAGTTGCTGCACCCAGGAACAACTTACTTTGGTGCAAAATGCTCCAGAATTTATTCAGGCGCATCAATTGCATATGTAGATGTACCCAGTGGACACGTCTATACAAGGCGCTTAATACGCAGTAGCCAAATAATGCTGTGCAGTAACATGCTGCGCAAAATCCATGCTAATACGCTACTGCACAGTAGCATTAGGCTATTCTGCAGTAAGCATCACTAAAAAACCATGCATCGGCACTACTGTGCAGTAATTATAGTTACTGAACATTTATTTAGTACATCATTAAGCAAGTACTAAACTAAATGCACAGTAACTACTGTGTATTAATGGATGTATAGATGTGCCCAATATATGCTTACATTAAAGTCTTTCTCTACCAGTATTAGGTATTTTATAGACATAGTGAAACTCATAGTGAGGCCTATAAGTCAGAAAATGGGTGGAAAGGGCTGTTCAAAATTTAGAGGAAACAAAAATAAATACATAGATTTAGTTGAGAAACTTTAGCCAAGACATTTTTACCCCCTTTCTTTTCTACAAGAAGAAAGAAAAGAATACCATATTTTCTCACATACAGCATGTTTGCACACCTATTTTTTTAAAGGAAGAAGAAAGAAAAAAAACATTTTTAGACCTTGTAGTAAGTAACTGAATAGCCACAGCTAGGAAGCCAAGCCTGTTCATTATTTTGCTCCCTGTGGATCACGTGCAGATTTTACTTCAGTTTTTGCCCAATTAGAGATAGAAATAGCTGTTATTATATTTCCTCCTATATAATACAAACTCCAGCAGTTGGTTTTTGGATAAAAAAAGATGTGTTGTATGCAAGAAAATACCATATTTGAGATTTTTTTTTTCAAATAAAAATGGGATATTTCTGTTTAAAAAAAAAGGTTGATGAAAATTCTTAACTTTTCTTTAACAAACAGACTTCAATTCACTGTATTACCCTGTATTAAACATACCTTCATCTACAAGGGCTGTTTTGTTACTGGTAATTTAAGATATCCTAAGAAATTGCCCTAGAATTATTTATACTATATTTTCAAAGGCAGGCATATTCAGTAGTAAAACCTAGGCTTTATATAGTTGGGCCTTATACACTGAGTTATTCATAAACAACTGACCATGAGGTAAATAAAGCCTGCGTTTATAGCATATCAGGTACTATATAATACCTGCTGCAACACCCTGCTGTTCCCAGAAACTTAACTCTCAATGAAAAAGGTTAAAGTATCATGGGTTAGCTTCAATTTATTATTGAGTGGCTGACACATCGTATTTATTTAAATCCAAGACAAAGGTGTTTTTTTTTTTAATCTTCTCTTAATCAGCAGGAGGGGGAAAAAGGCTTTGTCTTGGATTTGAGTACTGATCCATGTCAGGTGGCATTTCACCTGCAGCTTTAGCCCCAGGATGAAACCAGAGCTAAGCTGCCACCTGCCCCAGGCTAGGGGAGCTGATTTGGCAGAGGAGGGAGCATGCAGATGGAGGGAGCATGGGGAGACTGGGAGTAGGGGCAGCACAGGGAGACTGGGAGTGGGAGAGAGGAAATCTACAGCTTGTTCTCCACCCCATTCTCTCCTTTACCAATTAACTCCTGTTCTGGCTCAAGTCCCTTCAGCCCTGACCCTGCCCAGCTTGGAGCTACCGCTGCTTCTCCCTGTCTGAGCTAGGCTGGGGACCAGTTGATGCTGACTACCCCAGAGCCAAAGCAGAGCCACAACATAAAGTAAAGGGGTGGGGACAAAGGACTGAGAGGGAGGGACAGGCACAGATTGGTGAAAAAAGGGCTGGGAAGAATGCTAAAGGAAGGAGCAGGGGGTGGAGGAAGTAGGGGCCAGACTGGGCTGGAGCCAGGCTGGGGGTGCATTGCTGTTGACTGTCCTAGAGAAGAAAGTAAGGGCTGGGGGGAGATGGGATGGATAAGGAGTGGTGGGCAGGCACAGGCACAGGTTGGCGGAGAAGGGGAAAGAGGATGGAGCAGACAGCAGGGGAGGCATAGGCATGGAAGGGCAAGTGGGGGGGCATTTGGTAGGGATCTGGCCTTTCTCCTTCCACCATTGCTCTCCCTTCCAGAACAATGGGCAGGGGGAAAATTTAAGATGACCTTCCACTAATTAGATTCTATGCATGGAAAATTATAATAAATGTATAATTTGCCATGCATATAATCTAATTATTGGGGAGTCATCTTAAATTTGAAGTCATCTTGGATTTGGCCAAATACACCATTGCCCATTCCCACCCTCATACACATCAAGGTAAATTGTTAATGTGTAAATGGCCTGGGGATCATTTAATATAAGAACATAAGTTAACTGAGCCTAATGAATAGCTAGAGGGCTCAGTATAGCTCCAGTTACATGAGCACAATTTCTTCTGATTTGCTGCAAACCCAGCTTTTCTTTACCTCGTGGTCACATGTTTCTATCATGAACTGAATCTATAAGTCTTAAATATATAAAATATATTTTACTGATGAATAAGGCTGTCCTTGAAAGTAAATCTAAGCAGTCTCAGGTCCAGAAGTTTCCATAGATTAAAAAAAAATCTAAGGTACTGTATTGGCAAAGCAATGCTCTCCTTCCCAAAGCTGTTACCAGGATCTGAGAAACTAAGAAAATTCTGTTAGCAAACTGCATATGAAAAGCAAATCATGCAGTTACCACATAAAGTAAGTATATGGAATTCAGTGTCAAGATGTAGCCTCAAGTTGTGTTGAACTTCAAAGGGTCTTTAAATTAAGTGGTTGTTATAGAAATTTCTAGGTTTTCTAAATCTTTTCCCAATCTTTTTTTCAACATCATCATTGCTATGGGTTTTAGCAGAAGAGAAAATAGGGGCATAAAGTCAATTTGTCTAATATTTCATTTTGGTTTTAACTATACACCCCAGAAATGATTGAAAAAATTCATGTCAAATTAGTAAGGCCCATTCTTCTAAAAAACACTCAGGTAGAAATGGTAAGATTTGTACTATTCCTTTGGCAAAAAACAAAAACAACGCCCCCCCCCCCCCCCCCACCCCCCCCCAGCCCCCACCCACAAACCCCCACCCCCACACGGCCCCGCGGGGCGGGACCCCCAACTTCAAGGGGGGGCAGTGTGGTGTTTACTGTATGGTATG
>JAGPOW010000229.1:3499740-3526153 GCA_030014935.1 Caiman crocodilus
CCCCCCCCCACAAAAACCCCCCAACTCCCCTAAAAAAACAAACCAAACACATTTATTAGCCCTTTGGCATGCAAAAGAAAGATATTAGGAGGAAGTTTGGATATTAAAGTTATAGTTTTACCCTGCTTCTCAAACATTTTGGCTGACCAAATATAGGAACTGCAGAATAAGTAACTGTACTAATGCACTGTATTATATATCTTATATGTAGGTATGTATGTGTGTATGTATATTTGTATATATTTTATACATGTGAGTGTATGTATATAGCAAGTTGTAAAAGTTTAAGGAATTTAGTCCACCAACATAAGTTGTTAAATACACAATTTTACATAATTCATGTTGAATCTTTTTTTTTTTTTAATTCTTTCACGATAATTGCTTCAGTACCTAAAAAACTAGTAATTTTCTTGGTAGTGTGCTGCTTAGTCAATAATCTCTTCACTGCTACTATCTGCCCTTTAAATGAGCTCACAAACTCACTTGAGCTTCTGTTTCCCAACAGCACTGTCTTTCTAAAACAAGGTCGAGTCAATAAGGCAGAAGAAAGTGAAAATTTTCCTCAGAGAGGCTTGATATTCTGCAAAGAAATGTTTTAAAATATCAACATCTCCCCTTTGGAGAAGTTAGAAAAAGAATCAATTCTTACTAAAAGAGAAAATCTTAGGAATTACTAGGTTCAAAAATAAGTATTGTTGAGAAACAGTTGTCCTATAGTTGAAATCTTGAAAAAAAATTAGAGTGGCTACAAAAGTAAAACTGGTCAAAAGAATAGCAAAGACCCACTCTACATGAGAGCTCAGATTATTCAAACGATAAGCCTGGAGCACATCAGGGTCTCTTCTATTATATAGACGTTTACCAGGATAGCACAACAATGAGTAAATGTTCATTCAGCAAATTATCAAAAAGCCTGCTATCATCACAGTTAGGGATTTAGCCTTATATTTCATGATTTTGACTAACAAACAAATAAACAAATGAAAACACCATGAATGCAAGCTACTACCAATGCCCCTTGCCCCAACATAGCACATACATTTATTTTGTTCATTTCGATATAACAACTTTCTGTAAATTCCTAACAATTCCTTGCACCATGTTGTCTAGTATATGTGGATTTTACCTCTAAGCAATCAGATGGTTTTTGTTTTGTTTTATTTAAACCTGTTTGATTAACAGAAGTATAAACCATCTGGGACTATTATCTTTTTGTTCTGTTCTCCTTTATCAGAATAGGCTCCTGCTTCAAGATAGGACATCTAGGCACTACAACAACAACAACAACACAATATAATGTCCAAATGGAAAACTGATAGTTAAATCCTAGAGAAGGGTGTGGCTTCACACTTCACAGCATAATCCTATTGATTAGTTTGGCATACAGGTTTTAGGGTTCCCAATTTTCACTTGTTGGGAAGGATGAGGGGTGGTCTTTTGGGGGGATTCGATTGCTGCATTTTTGTGGACCTGGTCCAACTCTCCCCATAAATTGTTCAAGAAAGTTGGCCCCTTATTTACAGGTTCTGGATTCTATGAGGAGGGCCTAAGGTAGGTGCTTAAAATTTAAGAAGTTTAAGTAATTTAATTCATCATTATCTCTTTTTGGATCTAACCTGAACACCCCTTGTAACTGACCTCTTTTTCTTCTTGCTTTCTTTCTCTCCTTTTTTAAAAGAAGGTCATTTTACTTGGATGTGTTTAATAGCAGCTTTTAAACACATACAATGCTATTAGGTGGATGGTTTTCTCTTGATTCTCTGATTTACTATTTATTTTCTTCTAATCTATTTCAACAGATTTGTTTAATTTAAAAATAATGTTTCATCTGTGACCCTTGATTCTACTAGGGAGGTACACTTTTGGATCTTAAAAAAGATAAAAACAGACAGGCAAGGAAACTGCTCTTAGAGGTCTGAAATGCATTTATGTCTCAACCTACTCATTCAGTGTGTTCCATTTACACAAGAGAAAACCCTTCAATTATAAGCTTTTTAATTTACCCAGGAAATTTCATACGGAAAATGATTAATTACTTTGAGCAATCAGTTATACAGATAATCATAGTTCTTTATTTAAACTAAAAAAGCAAAAGGGGGTCTTATGAATAAAACATAAGGAAAAACTGTTTAGTTTAATAAATATAAAGTCAGCGTTGAAATATTTCTTCAGATTGACAAATCTTGTTAAAATCATACATCTTTTCTTATTAACTAGTAATTATGGAATTACTCTAAATATATCTGGCACTAAATGGTATAACATTAAGACGCATGGAAAAAAATCCTGTTTTGTTCTTGCAGAGTGATGAAAAGTTCCTATGGGGTACTAAATTACTTGAATTCAATCAGACCAACTAGACAGGAGGCATTTAGTACCTTGTGCTAGAGTAAGCAGTACCAAAAAAAAAGGGTCTTGAGGTTATCATGCTTGACTGAGATACAGGAATTAAGCAGTCAGGTCCTGCCTTCACAACACAGGCTGGGGAACCCTAAGAAAAAGATTCCTGTTCCTACACTTACATCTGTATAATAAGGATAATTATTAAGACTGCCTCAGGCAGATCCAAGAAGGGTTAGGTCACACCTCATCTTACATTCCTCTTTTCAGAAACAAAGTGGAAAGAGGGGGAAGGATACTGTTGTAGGAGGAGGTACCACTACCACTAAGGGCCAAATTAACCTTTCCCTGGCTCTACAGATACTGTCAAATTAAGGGATTGTGAACTTTGCAGTGGCTCCAGAGATGGGAAAGAGTTAACCTGACCCTTGGATGAGGTACTTCCTCCTGCAGCAGCATCCTGCCCCATTGCTCTGCTCTCATCTCCCTTTTCAAAATCGTAGGTGTTGGTGGACTGGTTGGAGAAACAGAGTTGCAGTTTCTGAAAAATACAAACTGAGGTTTGTTTAATATCATTCTGACATCACAAAAATGGCTGGCATCAGTCTGATATAGACTGAAAACAAGATCTTTAGAAAAATTGTTTGTGCAAAAACACACACGTACACACGAAACAGAGAGAGACTGACTTAAGTAGCTGAGAGTCTGGACACTAGGACGCTAACCTGGAGGTGGATTTCAGTAGAATTTTAAGTAGTGATATTAACCTGGGTCTCAGACATTTCCAAGACATGCACTAACCATCAAGCTAGTGTGTGTTTTGTATTCTCTTGTTCCCCATTTGACCAGAAATCTTATGTTAGGATAACATTCCCCTATGCAAGGTAGGAAGGTGGGATAAAGATTACAAAGGTGGGTGGCATTGCTAGGATCCAGAATTTATATTCAGAGAATAAGATCTTTAACTCAGCTGTCTGAAACCCTAACCAAGGTATGGATTTGGGGTCAGGGAAGGCAATATGAAAAGCAAAGTGTGGCTTTTGACTAAACAGGATATGTTTACACCTGACAGGGTTTACTGAAAAGTTCTGCTGAAAGTGTATATCAGAGACAGGAATTAAATCTATAGCCCCAGGATCCCAGTCCAGTCACTTAACCACAAATGTATCCATTCTGTTTGAGACCATTAATGTTTTATTACTATGTCAGGTCAGCATGTGTAAGACCATGAGGAGAACATGACAAAAAACAAAGACCTGAAAGGGAAAATATTTGCTGAATAATTTCACAAATTTAAAATCTGAGCATGTGTTAACTGATATGAAAACTGGAAAACCATGTCCAAGAGCCTAAACTGTCCATACCTCCCTATCGCTAAAAACCAAAACTCCTTGCAGAAGAGTCTCACATTGAAAAATGTCAAAGAGAAGTATATTTATCTGAGATATTGGGAAGCAAGTGAGAAACCACATGGGAAACAACAAGAAAGATACATAAGCATGTAATGAAAAAAGAGATGGCTCTGCTAGATTTATTGCATTTAAAATAAGTATTAGTCAATAGTGCAAGAGCTAATCCTTAATATATAGAATAAGACTGAAAGAATAAGAATAAAGGTACAAAAACACTGCTGCTATTTGCTATTACATGAGCTAAATTTTTTTCTCTTCTGAGTGCTTATTTAGGACTGAATTTTGGCTCAGTATTTTTCCTCTTTGTGAATACTATATTTGCTCCTTATTTACAAAGTAGTAAATGGCAATACAATATCCATTAAAATATCGTCTATACTTAAACAGGTACATCAGGAAAAATTATAATTAACAGGGTAATACTCATCTAACCTAAGAGTCAGCTACACAAATCATTTTTAACTCATTCCCCACAGGGAATTAATTTGAGTAGCATGGGCCATTACAGCTTTGGTGTTTCACCGGCAGCCACATAGCAATGTATTAGTTATTCCTTAGCCAGCTGAATTGGGCCCTTTAACCTAGCTATTCTGTGCAGCTACCCAATGTATGGCATATTTTGGCTGTGTCCTGAAAGGAAGTGCTAGGATCTCAAAGCAATAGTGTCAGAATCAAGGTTTTTTCCAAAGTTAAGTCACACCAGAGTCAGCCATAGCAGACAGGATAAAATAAGAATTAATTAAAACTTTTTTCCTAAACTCATTCAGATTTTATGAGAGTAATAATAAAAGGTTGGCTAATCTATTTATCACTCTTTATTGCCCATACTTCTTGGCATCTCGTAAGATGCAGAAGCCTTGAAATACCAAAATAACTTGAAACCTTCTGCAATGCAGAATCAGATGACTGAAGCTCATCTGATTGTTGCACTGGCTGCCTCAGAAGACTCTGCTCTCTTGACTGCTATTAACTTCAACAAAGATTTCACGCAAAAAATGGTGTTCCCTATATCTCAGCCAGCAGATCTATGGCTTCTTCCTAGCCCAAAAAGCAATTACATGACTTTGGGTAAGACACCTAGGCCCAGAACTTCAAAAGTATTTCACTACTGGGGTCTGGCATCTCAAAAGTAGAACATACCCCCTGCTGGCTTCTATGTCCCTGCTGGTTCAGGAAACAATCAGCCTGGGATCCATGATCTCTCTACAATGTATGAGGAAAGGCAAGTACTGCATCTAAAACAGTATCTTGAGAGATCCAGTGAGTGAGCCATAGATACACTAGCCAAAAGTGCAATGCAGAAAAAAGAAGCACATCTCAGGACACAAATATATGAATAGCCAGAGATTTAGATACCAAAGACAACCTAAAAACTGCTCTTCTGCTGCTATCCAAGTCAGTAGACATATACCTTTCCATTTCCATTGCAGCTTCTATCTAAATCAGTACGCATATACCTTTCCATATCCACTGGTGCATGCAAAAAGATATTGTTCAATTCACCACACAGCTGAAGACTAGCACAGAATTCTGAAAATAGGCATTTTTCCCTACAGAAGATAGGTGTGTGCACACCCTGATGAGCCTAGCCATTACAGCACTTTCCTTCACTGTGAAAGACTGCTTCGTAGTGCAGCATGGGTATGGATCTGTGGCTCTAACATCCCACCAAGTGCTTTAAGTGCCTCTGTTTAGCTTAATCGGAGTTAGATGCCTAAATGACTTTAAGTATCTGGTCCCAGAGCCAGATTTTTTAACAGCATTAGGCAGTTTTCAGAAGTACATAAGCACTTAAATCCCAGTGCTTCTATGCATCTTTTGATTCCTAAACATATTTGAAAACTGGCCTGTTGCTTTCCTTCCCAGATACTGCAAGGTATTTAGGCACTTAACCCCCATTCATTTCAATGAGATTTGGTTGATTTAAGGATCTGACTCTCTGTGTTATACATTATCATTTGCAAGGTGGGAATAATACTTTCCTACCTTATAAGAACATTGTGAGCAAAAAAGATGTTCAGATACCATGTTGAGGGAGGCTACATAAGTTCGATGGAAAGAAAGATTTCTGCCTATATTTAAGGGAATATATCACCTGTTCTTCTCTTGAATCAAAAGATATGTATAAATTATGTTATCACTAATTCTTGAAATGCATAACCATAAATTAGGTGGAGAACTGACTATTAATGGAATAACTTTAAAAATCAAATATAATATTTGATCTTAATATTTATTTCCAATGATACAAACCTATATTGAAAGCAAAAGATCTATAAAATATTGAAATGCCAAATTGAAGAGAACAGTAAAGACTAGAATCACAATATTTTCATGTCCACACAGAGTACTAAGATATGCTTATTTCATTCAAGTCAGTGCTATCATTTGGCATGTTTCAGGTTTGCCAAAAATAGATCATTAAGACCAGAGATAGACATTACACTTTTATGAGTATAAGTGATTGGAAACCAGTCTACACTCATAACAGAAGTTTGGCACACAGACTGGTTTAAAAATAGCACTGGTTTAAATCTGGTCTGAGATTTGCACCCCCCACCAAGGTTGAATATCTGTTCTGTTTACTACTGATCTAACTATGCCAATTACAGAAAACTGCATAACTTAGAGCTATTGCACCTCAGGCTTTTTGAACATCTGTACGTAGCCTAAGTGGACAAATAAACAATCACTGATTTATTTTAAATTGAAATTAATTTGAAATTAACTCGGTCTGTTAGTGAAAAAAACACCTCTTCCTTTCCTTAAAATAATCAAAACAAATCCATTAAGTAGGCACCTTATATAATGTTACATGCCAGAACTTGTAACATGTCAACATAGGTTTCTTTTTTCCTAGAATCCTGTAATTAATTCATCATCAGAATAGCTTTGGGGGCTTATTCAGATCCATTTTAGAAACCGCACTACCAGGAAATTATGCTCTGTGCTTCTGTTTATTCAAAAAATACCACTGCTGAATTTACAACAAGCAAACTAGTTAAGAGAGACCCTTTGGGGAACACAGTAAATTAGAAACAAAAACACAATGAGTGGAATACAGAATTTATGACCAGAACATCTCATAAAGGAGTGTACATTTCAAGATTTATATAAATCAAACACAGCTTCTGTAAATACTTATAACATAATGAATAAATGATTACTGAATGCAGAGTATAGTATGTCATGTTACTATATCCTGCGTGACTGCTCCATCCTGTTTTAATGTGAGGCTCCTGCATGGTAAGTGAATGGCTTTTGATAATTACTACAAGAAATTACAAGTAAAGTTTGAAGAAGTGATTAACATTACTGTCAATTACTGATAAGGGGCCAGATCCAAAGCATACTGAAATCAATGGGAAGCTTTCCATGAATTTAAATCAGTTTGGTCAGAAACACATTATGTTTTAGTACAAATTACCTACAGCACTTTGAACACTAACTTTAGCCTTTCTGTAAGTGAACAAAACTTGGCTGCTTTCAGTGGAATTGCCTACACTTTCATTTGAGATAAATATGGTCCTTGGGTGATGCAATGGAATGAAGACATTAGAAGCTGAACCAAATTGAAGTCAGTGGGGTCATGGCAGATATGTATTAACTTCTTGTCTGTTAAGAACATTAGAAAGATTGTTTCAGCAACCTTCTAGCAGTGGCAAAACTGTTCTGTAGATATTGAAGATTTCCTTTTGTGAAATTCATCTTAAAAGAAGTGAAATTAAAAATAAATAAATAAAAGGGAGACTAGAAGAAATGCACAGTATTTTTCCTACTTTTTTTTAAAAAGGATCAGATATTACCCTCTAGAATACAACTTGCAAAGCATGAGTGTGACAGAACCTGCCCTGCGGACAATTATAGTGTCCATCAGCAGCCACATTAATCCTGTACCTTCATTCTTGTCTCCCCCAGGTTACCATTATGATCCCATCTGCCAATCCTTGTTGGTAAATTCTGAGTCTGTCCTCAGAAGATCAGAGTGAATCTTGGGTGATTCACTCTGCCCTGCTCATCTTTGGTGCTCTGAAATCCTTCCTTTTAATTTCCCACCCCCCCTCCATAATGACCTTTGGGCATTGTTGACTGGGTTTCCCCCCCACCCTCTGTAATGATCTTGGAGCATTGTTGATTGGTCTCTCTGTGGTCGTCATACTGCCCATGTTCCGTCTTGTCAACATATTCCTTTGTTTCACAAACCCATCACATACATACATCCCAATTGGGTTCTTTATGGTTTCTCCTAATTTGATCCATCTACCAAAGCCAGAAATCTCAAGGGCCCTGCAGTTGAGCATCATGACCAGGGGAACATGGCAGTCTCTTACCTCACGTTATGGAGCAGTGTGGTACATGTCTTCCATTTCCCAGCCTGTGTGTCTGCTTGCCTGTGTCAGACACAATGGGCCTTGAAGAAATGGTGACAAACAGGCTTTTAAAAATCATTTAGTCATTGCCTGGTCCACTGTTCTAATGCATATCTACTTTACCTACAAGCTAATTCCAAAAAAGCAAACCTCTAAATACCATTTTCTAGCTATCACTAATACTCCATTTTCCCTTCCCATATTCCATTTGGCAGTGCCATGGAATATACACACTATGATGGATCTTAGGCCACATGAGAACTCCCCTTCATCCTTCAGGGACAGGCCCAAAACAAGTTTTTTTCTTGCGCAGGAATGACTTAGGGAAGAATTCTTATTGATGTGATGTTCTTAAAAAACAAAGTAGCTGGCCCAACATGCTTACTACCAAACATATTGCAGCCTCTGTATGCTATTTGTTTTCACTGCCAAGGAGACTTATAAATTTAATCTATCATAGTCAGTAGTTAATATTTCCTCAAAAAAGTCTGTTAACTAAATATATTTCTCTCTCTCTTCAAGCTGGACCAACTTTGTTTTGGTACTTCTACCCAATTCTGCATCAGTGACTCTACAGTCCTATTTTTCAGATGTTCCATTGGCAAATTTGTATTTTGTTTCCTATAATTTTTACTTAGAACAGATGTTTTGTAGGGCTCCAGCTGCTACTTTTTTCTGAGATGTACTTGGCCCATACTTTGAGGACACTGACAATTCCAGAAAATGTTTCTTGCAAAGGAACTATTTTTGACAGTTGCAGACTGTAGGGCAACTTTAATGTCTGGCTTATGCCCTTTATATTTTTCTCTCTTTTTTTGGACACTCTTTTCCTTTTTTTTTCTTTTCTTTTTTTTTTTACTGCTCACAGATTTCTCTGTAAGTGCACACTTGACCTTATAGTCACTTTGTGAGAGCTTGGTTGGCCTGCCATCAGGCAGTCAAAATTGGTCATTTTTGCACTAGCTGACAAACACTTCTAAAAATTGTCCAGTATTGTAAATGCCAGTTCAGCTTTTTTATTATGAAACCACAAAGCAAAACAACTTAAAATGTTTTATACAATCTATCCTTTTATTTGAAGTGCGCTAAATGCTGCAAATTGTGTGCCTGTACGATCTTCAAGATTTTCCTATCTTCCTAATGATTAGCAACAAGCTTTCCTACCCCCTCAACAGTTCCATCCTGGCTGAACACTTGGAAATCCATCAAAAGAATGGGTAATGTGCTTTCTACATTCCTATCTAGGTTAGTTTATTGGATCCTATCAGATAGAATCAATATGTATCTGATACTTTTTTCAGAAAGATATCTTTAGCTAGTTAGTGGAAATGGTGAAGGAATTACTGTGTAAAGATCTATAGGCTAGTGCAGAGGTGGATCCAGAAGGATGTTGAAATACAGCTGTACCTTCCTTTGATTCCTGATCCTCTCAAATTTTAAAACCAACTGCCTTGGAGTGGCAGTGGCATTTCTATTCAGGCAACAGTGAAGGAGTCAATTGTCTTCATGGCACATTATAATCTACTTCAGTGAGAGCCAATCTTTTTTTTAGGAGTGCTATAAATTATACTTGCATCTTCCCCAAATGCCACTCCAATCCTTTTCCATTAGCTGATTTGCTGCTCTTCTTTCTGCTCTCTGCCTTGTGCTCCCTGAACAAGCTACTATTCTGCTTCCTGCTCTGTGCTTCCTTTATGATCTTACGCTCTGTTTTTTGCTCCCTACCCTATCTGCCACTGCCGCCTGTCCTTTCCTCAGTCTGCTGCATGCTACACACAAATCTGAATGAGACATGTACATTTAACTATAATGACTACAGGACTAAAATAAAATGTCTTTTGACTATTTTTGCCAGTTTGTTGTGGGTTTTTAATTTAATTTTATATATAATCTAGCAAATCAGTGTGTATTCCTATAAAGCTATGTTTGTTTTTGCTTTCATCTTAAACTGAATAACAGTTATTCCTGCCATATTAATAAAGTTTCTAGTTTAACTTTAAGTGGAGAAAAATGTGTTGTGTTATACACAATGATGTACCACACCATCAGCACCTTCCTTTTCGAAATCCTAGATTTGCCCATGGTCTAGTGGCTATTCAGAAGGCCAGATTATGTTTTAACATTTTTTTACTAACCCTAAAATCTATGAGTTTCCTCACCCTGCACATTTTTGGGGGAATCTAGGTTGCTAGAAGGAACATTTGCCACCTTACTCAAAGATTTCTTTTTCTCACCATTTCTAATAATCATCATGTTAGGGTGTATACATTTTGCCACTCTTTCTTTTATTTTCTGTTTTCTTCACTCACTAAGAAAGATGCTAGTAAAAGTGGTCCTCTTTCATTCCCTTCTAGGTACTGAGATTTGTGCAAAGAAATAATTTAGAGCATGATGATCCAACCTTATTGAAGTAAATAGCAAAGGACTTCTGTTTTGCAGGGCAACGAACCCTTAGTTATATGTAAATCAACAAAAATTGATTATGTGAATAGAGTTGTTGACTACTGGTGATATAAAAATCAGTTACATAATGTAGTTAGATTTTCCTAAAGAAAGGAGGCATCCAAACTCTCTCATAGACCTTTTCCTTTTCATTGTTACTTTCTTTAATACTTAATATAATTGGATTCCTGTTCTAAGTACAGTAGCTAACAGGTGAAGTTGAAGATGATAAAAATCACCACCAGGCTCCTGAGCAGGTACTTGACAAATCCCAGACATAATATAAGAATCTAAATGAATGTATATGTTATACTTTGTTTTATTCTCTTGTACGTCTTAAAATATTTGTATTATAGCTTGTGTAGTTCTACTAGAAGAAAAAAGGTTGTGAAGAAGAGTAAAGAGCAAGTTGTTTGAACAGGCTGCAGTTTTTGAATACATATTTGGCAATAAATACAATTATGTTATGACTTACATAGACTCCAGCTTCCTTTCAAGCTATTGAAACTATTAGAAATCTTTTAAGTTATTGAAATGTTAAGATAGATTTATTCAAATTACTATTTCACAATGATTTAAAGTTCTAGTAACTTTAAAAATTAAGAATGTTTTAAATTTCTTTTGTGTTTCTTTTATTCCCACATAATCTGCAATATTATAGAAATAGTGTCTACGGAAAAATATTACTATTATTTCTAGATGTAAATTCTGAATAATGGAATTATGTTTTTATATCTATATATTTTCTCTGCTTCATTTTTATAAGTTAAGATTAAGTGTGACTACTTTATATTTGAAATATGTACACTTTATATGTTTCTTTTTCTAGCTGTTAAATAGAAAATACAGGATAATTGTACTAAAAATGATTACACAGCCAACAGTGAAAATGAATGGGGGAAAAAATCAGAACAGCCAAGCTAATTTCTCAAAAAAAATCAATGCAAGCTAAGAAATTATAATAGGAGCCCTTTACTGTTTTGACTATAAATACAGATAAACTGGGCAGTTTTTCCAGAACCAGAGAATGAATAACCTGTATAAGGAGAATGGGATACTTAAGAGCTTCTTCTGCAAGAGTTTTGAGACATTTTGCTATTTAAAGAAATAGGTCAAAGCACACAAAATGGCAGATATCCATCTCTTACTCACTATACTCACAGTCTACACATAGCTTGGGAGGTGCTTTCTAGATGTGTACTTTCTTTTTATAAAACCACATTTGTCCCTTCCTGATGCTTGTTCAGGAATTCATTGTATCCTTATTTTTCAGCAACAACCAAGGTGAATTCTTCTCCATGATATGAGCTGAGAGTTTCCGTTCTAAGAGATTCCCTTCTAGGCATCAGTTACATCAATACTAAACCACTTTCTTCCTAAAACTGTCTTTGAACCTAATTACTTTTGCACCTAAATAAAATAAAATAAATAATGTAAACAATATTGTAAGGTCATTCATGTTGCCCATTTATTTTTTATTAGTTAATTCAATACATAACAAGCACTTTAACTTAGTTTTTTCATTAAGTGAAAAGCTATCATTTTTTGGCCTGAGCAAAATAATCATATGATTCATTTTATTCTCTAAAGAACCTATGGATACTGCTCTTCTATTAATTCTTAACCAGAATCTAACTGGAAAAAGAAAATATGAAGGGGAAAATGGAGAACAGATTTTTTGTTCAATTCTTATAAAATTAAGGAGTTAGTTCATCTGTCTGTCTATCCATAATGCTCTTGGAGTACTCTAATTGGCTAGTGAAACAACCAATCAGAGTGTGGAGCACTGCCATGACAGCAGGGACAGAGGGGACAGAGTGCGGGGGCAAGGCCAGTAGTGCTGGAGGTGATAGCAGAGTGGGGTGCTAGTGGAGGGAAACAGAAGGGATGGCTGGGCAAGGTTCTCCTCCCCACTCCTGAGAGGCGGCCGTGCTCTATCCCCCCGCATTTCCACCCCATCATTCTTGGCAGGCAATGAGCTAGTTATTTCTATAACCCTCACAAAAATAGTGTTCTTTTTCATTACACAAAGCCCTGGCTAAACAGTAGGTGACATGGTGTACTCAGGCTCAATTCTATAGGATGCTGAAAACTGTATAGCATATCCAGCAAAGTTTAAAACACAAACACAAATTTTAGGCAACACAAAAGACCCATAAAATTATAGAAGTAGAATGGAAATCAACTTGAGTGTTACATTTCCTAAGAAACAGAAACCCAGTATGATGTTGTGGCTAAGAGACCTAATGCAAACCCTAGCTGTTTGAAAAAGGGAATATTATGTAGGAGGGATGAGATAGAATTGCATTGCCACAAGAACTATTTCAAGTCTGAAAAGCATACTTTATGTAAGAGATTTTATACTTTATAAAAGGAAAGGGTTAAGCTGTGACCTGGCTATAGTCCATACAATATCTAATGTTGGGAAGATTTCTAATATTAGAGGACTCTTTAACCTAGAAAACAAAGGTACACAAAAAAATGAGCCAATAAAAAAATCTACCAAGTGATGTATTAGACTATCAGTGTCCTGAAGTCTTTAAATCAAGGCTGGATGTCTTTCTAAAAGAAATCTCCTAGTTATACCAAAAATTATAGAGTTGGTGCTGGAATTACTCTTAAGTACCTATCAGCATTGTGGCCTTATGGTATATCTGTACATCTTAGTAGGGATGCTTTCAAGCACAACCTGTTCTTGCCTTCATGTGCCAAGAATGAAAACATGGCAGTGAAGCAACTCTGATAACATACCTCCCTCTCTCCACCCCCGCAGTTTGTCTTGAGACCTTAGTCTCCAGCATGCTTGAGAGTAGAGGCTGACTGCTTCTAGAGTAGCTTCACCTAGGTTTGGTGTTTACAAGCACAAGTGTGGGGTTCTTAACAAGATGTAAACATACCCTGAGATATAGATTTCATAAGGGAGCAAGGGAAAAAACAGTAAGGAATTCCAACTCTCATCTTATGTCCCCATATGACTCTAGTCCTTTTTCTTCCTGTATACGTGGGCAATGCCCAGCATAATTTTTGATGCTATCAACTCTTATGACCATTTCTCCTACACTACTTATTTTCGAAGTAATAGATTTTTTATGTTATTTGTGTAAGAGTAATGAGCAAAAAACATCTGAGCTTTTGTAACAAAATACTCACAGGAGAATAGAACAAAACCCCCAAAACCCCAAACAAACAAACAAACAGACAAACAAAACCCAACAAACCTGAAACAACCCCAACAAAACATAAAATCCTCCTTTTCTCTATGATCTGAGTTAAAATATGAAATTATGATAGAAGAAAAGGTTGCTGTTTTGACTTAGCCTACCACTTAGAAATTAAATATCTCCATATAATGGAGGCTAACAAACTGCTGATCAGTAAAAATATCTGTAAGATGTTTTATATATAAATTTATAACTTTTCTATTCATTCTATAGTCCCAAGGGTTTAAAGTTCAATGTAAACTGTTCTGTATCTTGCCTTGCAAGTCAAATTCCAACAGATATATTTGAAAATTTGAAGATAAAGCAGTCTATTCCTGAAGGTTAGGTGGAATATATGTTCCTATACTGTCAACAAATTACAAACTGAACTTGCATTAATGCTAGTGTATGTTCAGTGACTCAGTGAAAAATGATGGATTGGCAACCCTTGGGTGCATCCACACATGCAAACACATGCGCTTGCAGCAGCTTAAATAGAAGCAGTGCAAATTTGAGCCAGGGCTTTTTGTTTCAGTGCACATGGTCAGATATGCAATTTGTTGTGGAGTAAATTGTGCCACTTAGGGCAAAATAACCCTGCCTGGCTCCTCCCAGATTTGCAGCTAGGGGGATCTAGAGCCTGGGGACAGCACCTGTGCTGTTCCCAGCAGTATAAAAAGCTGCCCTGTCCTGGCCTCATCAGTATATAAAGCTGCCGTGGAAAGTAGCTCACTTTCCTCAGAAACTTCTGGGGCCCAGGCTATTGGTACTTAGGAATACTACCCATTGTGCCAGCTGACCTGCTGAAGAAGCCCTGAGAGTTCCCTGCACCCTCTACCCACTGCAGCAGTCTGGCAATGGGGGCTGCTGCCCGGCTGCAACCTGATGCACACCTTCCAGAACTGAATGATGCATCTGCCCCTATGAGCCACCTGCCACTGGGCTGTGGCTGTAGAATTGGCCTTTGTGTGGTACTACTGCCATCCGTGGCCGCTGCCCAGCCATCTGGGCAGCTATTGCCTGAAAGATGTTCCAGGTATCACCATACCTCTCTGCCAGCTCTGAGCAGGCAGGGACCTGCCAGCTCTGAACTATCAAAGCATGTCCTCCTGGCCTCAGCTGGCCACAGCCAGCTGGGTCCAAGGTGCCAGCTCTGAGCAGGCAGGGACCTGACACTGGCCTCCCTAGCAGGAGTTCTGGTGTTCCCTATTGGAAAACTGAAAAATCCCTGGTAAAAAAATCCTCAAGTCACTCTGTAAAATACCCCCAAATCCATGTTCCTGCACAATTAAAACAAAAGACCACTATAAAGAGAGAGAGACAGAGACAGAGACAGCAATCAGTTGGGCAATGTTTTATTGATATATCTACAATGTTAAAGTAATTTGGAAATCTACCAGTGTTGCTATCATAATACTAAATTGAACTCTAAATAATGTGTCATGAATTCATGAGTACATGAATATATATTTTCCTACCCCCCACAGGGCTACAGCCCCCCCCCCACACACAGAGGCTATGCCCTCCCTCAAGTACAACAGCCCTCCAACTGGAGCCACATGGCCTGCCTCACCTCTTCTAGGTCCCCCTGCCCCCTGGATTACTGCCCCACTTGGTCCTGTCCCTTACCGACTCCTGCAGCCACCCCAATGGCTGCCACACCCAGCCCCTCTGCACCCTCAGACCCCTAATAGCTGCCTGCCTGACCGCATCCCCCACTAGCACCCCCACCCCCAATGACTGCCCCCCAACCCCAGCCTCTGACATTTAAAAAAAGAAAGCCTCTACTCACCAAGCAAGGGTTGTGGGGGCTCTGGGGCCTCCTGTCAGAGCCACCCCAGGCAACATAGGGCAGTGAGGGGCATCAGGGCCCAGGCTGGGGTCACTGGGGCTGTCACCCTGCCCTGCACTGTGCAAGCAGGGCCCCAGTGACCATGATGACAGCTAGAGCTGCCAGTAAGTGCTGGGTGGGGTCATCGGGGGGGTTCCCAATGCTGGGCTGGGGTGGCAGGGAGTGTGGTCGGGCAGGGAAGGGATCAGGGGGGGTCAGGGGCAGGCAGGGGGTGGGCCCGGGTGAGTGGGTGGGGCCAGTGGAGGTCCCCCCGGTGGTCCCTCCCTCCACTCCAGCCCCATGACCCCTTACTTACTGGAAATGTGGCCTGGGTCCAGCTCCCTGCTCCTGGCACATTGCCTGCCAGGGCAAGGGCTAACCATAGACATGCTCTGCCCCCCAGAGTGTCTCTAGGGGGGACCTAGCCTCCAGTTGCCTGTCTTGCTTTTTTTTTCTGTGGGGTTTTTTGACCTCTAGATATCCAGGAGTCTAATTTTGCTCTTGTGCTGCAAACTTGCAGTGCAGGGAACATTTTCTCATTCCTACATGTGCCTCCTGCAGTATCTCAAAGGGGTTTGAGATGCTCCAAGAAGCATGTGAGGGCTTGTTTGAATGAGTCTCTTGAGTCTTAAGTCTTTTGAAGCCTGACCCAAGTGAGAGAGTACTTCTGTTACCCTTTTTTTAAATCACAATAACTAGAGATAAGGAAGTACTTCTCCTGGTTTACTCCTGGAAGTTTAAAGGATTATATCTAGCAACCAAGCTTGACATGAACAGGAAATCTATATGTTGACTATCTCCATGGGCAGCAAAAATCCAACCCTGACAAGGAGGTAGGAATATTGAGACCAAAGGAGTAGGAAGTTTCATGTGTTATTTGCCTACCAGAATAAACCTAGCTCTGTAGATGTTTCCTGATGAATATTTCTGTATAGAAAACTAAATGCTAATAAGCTTATTTATCTTTGCTAAAAAAAATCCTTAACATGGCTGTTTTTAAATACATTCACAAAAATAGAAAGAACAGAAAGATGAGAGAATCAAAGCTTCTTCTCCAATATAGGTAGCCAATAATCATTTGCACCAGAGCAAATTTAGTCATATGTTGTACTAGAATGGCTTGTTATTAGTCACAAATAGTCTAGTACAAGTTTGGAAATTAATACTATGAAAGTGACCATTAATAATTAGTGAAAATAATTAAGAATTCCATTAAAATTATTAATTGCATTCCATTTTGTTTTATATTCTGTCATGAGTACATGAGGAAGATTATTGCATAAGTCTTTCAAAGACAAGGAGGGGGCAGTTGGTACAGCAGAAAGCTAAAGGGTGTGAATATGTGAGGAAAGGAAATTAAAGACTATTTATTTCTAAAAATAGTTTCTAATGCCTATTGCAATTTTCTATTGCCTATTGAAAGGGATACAATATTTAAAAATAATTCTATGTAAGCATGGAAATGAAAGCAGTTATTTTCACACACACATGGAAGAAAGGGGACACTTGACATGACTATTAAACATAAACTAGGAATTGTAGGAAATTGATAAGAAGCAAAACAAGAGAAGAACAAAAAGAGCAGCCACCTATAGTCAGGGACGTTAAAGACAATGAGAAGGACTTTGTTGCTGGGTTATTTTGGTTTATTTTTTTTAAATGAGCTTTATTAAAGTTTTTAGTGGCAGTATAATTTAATTTAAGATATTGATAATAGACTACATTTCATTAAGAAACTAGAAAAATACAAAAGTATTATGGCACACATTAAATTGATTAAAACTGGCTAGCTGATGTGTCTCAAAATGCAATTAAAATAATAAATGAAGTGGTATGTTTCAAGGGATGGTACTCAAAAACCACCAGTTCATGGTCAACACTATTTAATATTTTTATCAATGGTCTGTTAAAAAAAAAAATCAAAATGATTAGTAATTAAGTTAGATATAAGACTAAGATGGAGGACATGATAGACAATTAATATAACAGGTCATTAATACAGAGCAATACAGATCATTTAGGAGGCATCCAAATATAACAACTTTCATATAGCTAATGTAAAGCCAGTCATGTGGGACAAAAGACTAAGTAAAAGATGAGTGACTCTATCCTGGGAAACAGTGACTTTGAGAACAGCTTAAAATTGTGGCAAGGCAGATTCAGAGAGGGTGTAGTGGTGTGGCCCACACACTATTTGATCACATAGCAGAAGCAGCAACCAGGGAGTTTAAGTCCCTAAACCAAATAAAAATTTCTCCCTCCCTTTCCTTCCATGCTCAGAGGAACATCCCCTCCTCTTTGCTCCCTTCCCATCCTCTCCAATTCTTCCCTCCCCCAAACCTGCTGTTGCCATTGTCTCTACCGCCCAGGGGCTAACAGAAACAATAAACTTAATAATGCAATATAATGGCCAAAATATCTAAGTTCAAACAGCAAAATATTAAATAAGATTAGAGGCTGTGTTACATCTGTTTTGGCAATTATGTAGCCACTGTAGTGATAGAAGTTATAAATTAGAAATGCTTTGTAACAGGAAACTCAGGGAGATGGGAACTGGGAGATGGTCTCTCAGTTAGGAAGCAGCTAGCCAGTTGGTTAGAGCTAGACAAAAGGTCTGCAGAGGCTGCCTACAGCTCCATTATTGTTATTCTTCTCATTCACTTATGCCTGTGATCACTACCACCACTGCTAGAATATTGTGGTTTGTTCTCAAGTTGGCATTTAAGTACAGCATAAACACCATGTGCTCCCAAAGGCTGGGGGCGTGGCGAGCTTCCACAGGCAGCGGTGGCACTGTCAGCTGCAGGAGCATAGCAGCAGCAAAGTGAGCTCCCAAAGGTGGTCATGGTGCTGTCAGTGGCAGGGGAGGGTGGGTGGTGGGTGGCCAGTGACCACATGGTGCTGCCACTGGCATCGTTGGCAGTGGCCAGCGGCTAGAGGGGACCATCCGCCGACACCATCGGCAGCGAGGCACACATGGGGTGGCCAGTGGCAACCACCCACAGACACTACCGGCAGTGTCAGTGATGCCTTTTTGCGAGAAGTGCACCACCAAACTCAGGGGGTGCATGTTCATATCTTATGCATCACCAAATGAATAGAGTGTAATAAATTAGAGAGTCATAACAATTTTGAAAGGATTGGAAAACATGCCTCATATTGAAAGATTCATGATACTTATTCCCTTTAGCTTAACAAAGAAAAGGTTAAGGGATGATTTGATTTCAATTCCTGAGCATCTGCATGAAGGAAAGCAAAGCATAAAAGAGGACTCTTGGATCTAAATCTGCTGATGGAAGTTAGACAAATTCAAACAATAAATAAAAAGCAAATGTTTAATGTCAAGATAGTTGACTATGGTAACAATTTACATACAGCAACAGTGGGAGTGTATGTTATTAGATCTATTCACATTAAACTTAGAAGGGTTTCTTTGTTGTTTCCCCTTAAAGATATGATCTTATTCAAGCAGGAAGGAATTCATTCAAGTCCACTGGTTTGTCTTAAACAGGAGATCAGAGTAAATCACAATGATCTTTTCTGGTTGTAAAATCTATGCATCTATGGATATACATGGCATGCTTGCATACATTGTTTGGGGAGTATGCAGTTCAAATTTCTGAGGTGATGGGTAACTAAACATTATCCTATGGGAAGAAATATGTTCTGATCATGTGATTGTGATTGTTGCTTTGGACTCTAGTTGATTGTAAAAAATGATTAAATTATGTAGAAACCTTCAAATGCATGCATGTATGTATTGGTTCATCGCAGAGAGGATTATTTACCATTAATAGCAAGGATTACCATACTTTGTCACATAAAACATTCAACTTTTCCCCAAAAAGCAGATGCTGGAAATTAGTGTGTGCATCATGTGAGAGACATATAGTAAAAGCAGATTCTGCTGCTTACTGAGGAAAACCAAAAGTAAAATCTACAGTGATCCACAAGGAACAGAACAGTGAGTAGGCTATGTTCACAGGCTAGGCGTAGTGAAAAACTCCCAAAGCTGAATTGATTCAATTTGTGCAGGTTAATATAAGCTGCATAAACTGAACTAATAAGCAGTGATCCTAGTTTTCTCTGATGCAAGAATCGAAAATTATCTGCTATAAACCCCCAAATCCACAATTAAAATGAAACACCACTAATAAATAAATAGGTATCAATTGAATACAATGTTTTATTGATATATTTACAATGTTAAAGCAATTTGAAAGCCCCAATCACTATAAGATAAATTCTAAATATGTATAGATTTTGGTATTTGATTTTGGGGTTATCATCATGGAAAATGTGAGCTCCCCCTGCTCCCTTAGCTGACAGAACACGGATTCACAACCCTCATTCCCCCCTACAACCCCACCCCCCAGCCCTATTGGTGCTCCCTATCCCTTCATCCCTGCCAGAGGGGCCCCCAGCTGGCAGGGCTACATGGCCAGGGACCTGGGTCCACAACCCCCTGCCCCCTGCAGAAGTGCCAGAGCCTCAGGGTGAGGTGCCAGTCCCATGCTCCACCCCCCGGACAAGCTATCTGTGGCCCTGTCTCATGCCTCACCAGGGTGCTGTAGCTGCCCATTCCAGTCTGGGGCTTCAAGTCCCACATACCACCAGACTAGGCAGCATCCCCAGCCCTACCCAACTTCCTCCCTTCCTCCCTCTGGGGGCCTCAATTCTCCCTCTCTCCCCAGTTTACCTGTGGGAGATACTGTCTAGGCTACCTGGTGGCCATGTGCATATTTGGGATAGAAGTTTAATAAACTGATTTAACCTAAGTCAGTTAAATCTGAAACTATATCTATCCAAGTTGATCTTAAACTGGTTTCAGCCACTTTGAAAGTGGTTTATGCACGCTGAAATTCTGTTGTATTACAGATTTGAACCAGTTTTCTATCACTTATACCAGTTTGTGGACATGTCAACATGTGCCTCTACGGCACTGGTATTACTGCACCACCTTTCACTACTTATTTTTGGAAGTACTAATTGACAGCACAGTAACAGCCCGTACTGCACTGTCCAAATGGCACACGGTGACATTTAGCATGTCACTACAGTGATGTAATGGCTATACCAAGGGAACACATTGCTACAGTGATATAACTGTGGCATCACAGTTTTTGCCTGCCAATGCTATGTCACCATAGCACATTGCTATGGTGATATAGCATCATGTGAAGATGTGCCCCATGTGTAATTTCTATCCTTAACCACTATGTGCTGCTAGTCAATTACTTAGTATACAAGGAAAACTATTACATGTAAAATGCATTCTGTCAGAACTAAATGTTTAAAAAATGCCTCGGCACAGCTGCATTTCAGCACGATGCGAGTACCCGGTGCAGGGATTTCCCCTGCGGCAGGAAAGAGCCCTTGATGCAAAATCAGCTCCTGCCAAAAGCTTGCAGCTGCACTGTTAAGTGCATGCTTTCGATTGGCCTGATGTAATTATGCACACATGGCAGCTAGCCATTGGCTTGCTAGCCATACAAAAGGCTTGGGAAATTTCTGCCCAAGTCGGAGGAGAGCTACGCATGCTCTTTGGGAGAAATCCTTAAGTGCATCTTGGAGCCACATTGGAGGTCTGATCAACCAACAACAACTCCCCGTTGACAAATTCCTGACGTACTCTGTACCCTACAGCATCGCTGTGCCACACTGTTTTTCTGATTTCTGTTTTGCAACTTTATGAAGCGCGCCTACACTGCATACCTCAACGCAAGTCCCTATATCATAGCTTTGTAATTAAAGTTTTCTTTTTGCAACCATCAAGCGTGCTGTGCCTAATTCTACTCCATTGGCGGCCCCATCCCGGCCAATTTCTCGGCCCCCACACATTCCACATAAAAGCAATAAGAATTGAAAAATCCCTAATGGATTTCAAGGAGTTCCCAGCACTATTCCCTTTTCTGGGTCAATAACTGCTTAAAATTTTATTTTTTACTTGCTCCTTTTTTTAGGTGAATTTTGAAATCAGTTAGAAAACAAAAGAGGGTTCCTCAGTATGAATGTCACTTCAAGGGGAAAGACTCTCAAGACAAATATTTTGCTATGTTTCCTGAAGGTCATGATATTCTGGGTCTCATGGCTACATCCTTTTGACAGAGAATGCACTGTACCACATGCTTCATCCTAGCTTTAATGATCTGCACTGTGGAGGAGTACAACTGCTGTAAGTCTTCTTGGCTTAAAAATGCAGACTCTGCCTTGAGTCCTCATACTACCAATTGGAAGTTCTGCTATAAAAATTGAACACATTGTTATAACCTTAATAATTCCTAAATCCTTCAATTTATAACATGTCCATTGAAGCTTGAATCACTGAGGCACAAACCTGAATTTTGCCACTGACATTGCAGTGTGCTCAGGTATGTATTTCCTATGTCTTTGTTTTCTCCTCTTGTCTTTTTCCTGTTGTGAGTTTCTCCTTTTAAATCATTGTCTGGAAAGACAAACAATCATTTGGTAGAATACTTCTGAACCCATCACAGAAGAGATGCTCACAGAAACCCTTATGTTATGGAGTCTTCACTTTTGTTCTTTGTTTGTATCTTCCTTAATTGCAAATGAATTACATTATACTGAAAGTGCATGTATTTTCTCCCATCCTATGGAAATAAAATAGATTTCATTGGGAATTTTACTTAACTAAAGACTGAGAACTACACAATTTGACCTTGGGTACTGTTTTTTCCTGGTAATCATCCCAACAGTATGCTTGTTTCATGGGAATACAAAGTATATCAAAGATTTGCTATCTAAATTAATTTTAATTATTTGACCTTTGCATAAGCACTTTTAATAGATGATCACATTATGTTAAACATGTAAGCAATCAAAAAATAATAATAAAAAAAATAAGTCTCTCGGCACATTCTCAATGTCAGCATTTTCTGAGCAAAATAAATGAAAAAAATTATCTTGAAGATGTGATACTGCATCAACTATCAGCTTACATTAACAACTGCCACATATTTAATTTTAACCTGAATAAGTCAAAGTCATTTTGTTAGTAATGTTACACCATTTTACATTTCATCATAAAGGATGATTTTTATTATGTGAATATTGACAACTGACATGAGAAAAGTCCTTTACAATTCCTTGAGTGAGTCTCCACGTGACAGTATGTCTCTGTAGTAATACACTATGGTGATGTAGTGTCCATGGGCAAAAACCGTAATGCTGCAGCTACAACACTGTAGTGATGTGCTCCCTCAGTATAGCGTGGCTCTACAGCAATGTGTCAGTGAAAAATAACCATGCATCATGTGCATGACTCAGTATGGGCTGTTACTGAGCTGTCATTTAGCACTTCCAAAAGGAAGTGCTAAATGATGGCAGAGTAACAATGGCACTATACGGCACATCCACACATGCCAGCATGTGTGCCCACAGCATAACAAATAGAAGAAATTCAAATTTGAGACAAGGCTTTTTGCCTCATGCTGAGACATGCACTTTGGTATGATGCAAGTTGTGCTACCTGGGGCAAAATAACCCTGCCTGGCTTCTTCTGGATCTGCAGCCAGGGGAAGCTAGAGTCCAAGGCCAGTACCTGTGCTGTCTCCAGCAGTATAAAAAGCTGCCCTGTCCTGGCCCCATCAGTACAAGAAGCTGGCCTGGTAAATAGCACAGAGCTACTCACTCTCAGGAGCTTCTGGGGCCCAGCCAATTGGTACCTAGGAACACAACCTCTTGTGCCAGCTGGACTGCAGAAACAGCCCTGAGAGTTCCCTGCACCCTCTACCCAATGCAGCAGTCTGACAGTGGGGGCTGCTGCCTGGCTGTGACCTGCTATGCACCTGCTAGACCCACATGGGGACTGCACAGCCAATACATACATCTGCTCTTCTGGCCTAGCTACCAGTGAGCTGTGGCTGCAGAGTTTGCCTTTGTGCACCACTACTTCCATGAATGCCCCTGCCAAGTTATCTAGGCAGCTATTGCCCAGAAGATATTCCCAGTGCGATGGCCTGCTTTGAACTGTCATATATATATATGAGAGAGAGCAAGAGAGAGAACAATCAGTTGGGCAGTGTTTTATTGACATTTCTACAGTGTAAAGCAATTTGGAAGTCTCCTAGTGTCTCTATTATCATAATAAAATGAATTCTAAATACCTATATGTTTTACTGTTTGCCTTCAGTTTTCTTATCATAGAAAGTTAGAGTTTCCCCTGACCCCTTCACTAATCAGGATGAGGGGACAGCTGCCCCTGCAACCACAAATCCTGCCAGCAGGTCTCATCCTGTCTGGCAGCTGGGAATGCAGGGTGTGTGCTGGGGGAATGTGGGGTTTGCAGAAGGGCAGTGGGAAGAGGGGTTGGGGAGACTGTAGGGAGGGGCTGCTCAAGACAGGTGGGTCCCCTGCTCCCCACATGGTACAGCCCTCCACCACATAGCTCTGGAACTGTCCCCCCAGGGGGCTATAGCCCCCCAACCTTGGCCATATGGCCCCAGCAGGGGCTACCATTCCCCCTGCAGGGTCCATGTGCCCCGCCTCTGCTTGCTGTCCCACCTGGCCCCATCCCCTACTTGCACCCTCAGACCTCTGACAGCTGCCGCACCTGGCCCAATCCCTCACTTGCACACTCAGACCCCCAATGGCTTCCCTGCCTGACCCCAGCCTCCTGGCACTCTAAAAATAAAAAAAGAAAGCCTCCCCCCACACATCAGGAGTAGCAATGGTCTGGGTGCAGGCAGGGTATGGAGCTGGTGGGGGTCTCCCCATGATCCCCTCCTCCCTCATCCAGCTCCCCTCCCCACATACCAGCAGGAAGCCTGGGTCTAGCTCCCTGAAACTGGCATGCTGCCTGCCTTGCATGTGTAGGCAGCATGCTTCAGCCCCAGGATGAGGGCCAGCCATAGAGATGCCCTGCTGGCCTCCAGTTGCCTGTGCCCTGGAGTGTGCCTTGCCTTGCTTTTTTTGCCCAGAGTATTTTTTTGACCCTTGGATATCCAGGGTTCTAATTTTGCACCACGGGGAAGGGCTTTTTGTTCCTGTACATGCTTCTTGTAGCATTTCAAACGGCTTTGAGATGCTGCAAGAGGCACATATGTGCTTCTCTGGATGCGCCCAGAGAGGGATGTGTAGAAGCACCCTTTGAGATGCAAAGTATTGTCTAAATGTAAGATATTATAAAATTAATTTTGTAAAGCTTCTAAATAAAGTAATGGTATGTAATCAACAGAAGCTCTTCCTTTTATTAGCATAGAGAGGGAAAAATCTAATTCCTCATGCATTTTTTTCCCTAGACAGACAGTGCATATTGTTGATTGCAACCAGAAATCAATGACATGCCAATAAATGAACTATTTGTTTATTTGCTTTAAGTACATTTCTTCTTCCTGCATGTAATATGTCATTTCTCCCTAAGTACACAATTATTCTATGATAAATCACTTGCCAAAAATGCAGTATGTGAAACACTATTAACTAATTGCATTTTTATGAAACAGCATTGGAAAATTTGCTAACTTGTATCACAAATATAAAAATGAATCTTTACCCAAAATATTTTGGAATAAAGATACACATTTAGAAGTTCACAGACGACATGATGCCAAAAACAAGGAAATATAGAGAAGATAAAACTATTTGTGTTTCTTGAGGGATTAATACATAATTAAAGTTTGTCTATCCTTCATATCAAAACATTCCACAATTTCATAAAATAGGAGGCAATGAATTCCTAAGAAGCATTCATGAACAAATCAGCTCTTTTACTTTTTACCCCAGCTGTAATTACTGACATTTGGCATGTGCCAGCACTAATAAAATCTGAAACATGAAGATTTATCATTAATACTATAAAATTGAGAAAAGTCTGTCACATGATAAATCATTTAAATTGGAGAAAAAATAAATACTTAGCGTACATCACTGAACCATCCTGAAGTTAGTCATTAGCCTTAAATTGTTTAAAATCTGAATTCTATTTTTATTTGTCAAAACCATATTTGCTTTTACTGAGGCTCACACAGTAAAAGGCATAAATCCATATGTCTGAACAGATTTTCTGCTGAGTCATGGAATTGTAAGTAAGGCTGATTATTATATTATCATTTTTTAAATCTAGCATACATGCCATTATGTGAAGAAAAAAAAATTAAGGAGCTTCACACTATCATGAGAATAGATGGAGACATGCTATACTGAACCAAACATTAAATGTTATTTGTATAAATGTATGCTTAACGTCCTTGGTCTTGTATTAACTTACAGACATGAATAAATTCAGAATGAAGTCTGAAACCATGTCATTGATTCAGCACCTTGTCTCTAAGTACTGAGGTGCATAAAGTAGTTTTCAAATAGTGCTGTATAGGCTCTTTTGATCTGTAATTTCATTTTTCATGCCTACCTTCAAGTAGGATTGCTACTCTCACTAAATAGCAATGGAGGATAATATGAGGTACAATGCACTCAGCTTTCTATTCTATGCAAGTTACTCATACTCCAGGTAGCAAGGGTGGACCTTGCAGATCTGGTACTTACCGCCATGTTCCTGTGAAAGAAATAAAATAAAATCCAGAAGATAAATGAGGACTCAATTTTTAGGATGCTAGGCTAGGATTTGGGAGACCTGAAATCATCTTCTGTCCCTATAGGTTTCTTGTGTGGCTATTTGCATGCAACTTAAGAACAAGTATTTAGGTAAATTAGGTATTTAAATTCCATTTTGTCAAATGGACCAGTAGTCTGGACCAAGGCATAGATCCTACAGTGGATAAAGTACCAGTGAGAAGTCTGGGAAATATAACATAAGCAGGGACCCGAGTGTTTCATTTCCCACAAAAAATAAAAAAAAAA
>JAGPOW010000229.1:3526253-3536844 GCA_030014935.1 Caiman crocodilus
AGCTGGCTTCAGGCGTTACTACAAGGGGTTTGATTTCACTACGAGGGTTTGGCCTCTTAGGTGGTGTCATGAGTCACTGCCTACAATGCAATCTGCACAACTTCCTGAGTAGGAACAGCAAGCATCTAGGCAGCACAGTTCAACCTAATCTTAGACTGCTTTGCTGTTCCCTCTGGTTTGTGCTCTAGCTCCATTCTCTACTTGATCTTCTGGCTTCTCAACCTGGCTTTCTGTCCAGCTCTTCTCTCTGCCTGATCCCACATCTTCCTGACTCAGCTTGCTGCTAGCACCCATTCTCAAACTGACTTCCTGACTTCCAAACCAGAGTCATACCTGGATCCTAGTCACTCTTGATCCTAGTTAGAACCTCGATCCCTCAATGTTCCCAGACCTGGCTGCCCATGACACAGTGCGACAGTCACTTCCTTTCCTTGACAAATTCTAATTCTTTGTCAATGGTGAGTTCTAGGTTTCTTGGTTTTCTGAAAATGTTTTGCTGCCAAATCCAGTCTGGTTTTCCATCATGGATGTGATTCCCCACTGCCTCTCTCACAATTTACAGTTTTGCACTTCAGCTTTAGCTCTGTTACAAACTCTCATCTGTCTCAGCCTTCTCTTAGTATGCTTTGTTTGAAAACTTATTTCTTAATGCATCGTTTTTCAAGTGCAGCACTCCTCTAATTTCTATAATATGGTTTCACAGTTTGCCACCTCTGCCTTAGTCAGCTGCAAATTATGAAAAAACAATGAACTAAAGCCTGGAGGCAGCTGTCAGAAATGAAGATACCTTCTGCCCACCCCACTTTCCTGAGACCCATTCCTTGCAGATACAGAATGAAACAGTATCTGAATCCTTTCCAATTATGCTGTATATTTCCACAGAGTTTTTGCTCTAGCAGTTATTTTAAACTAATTAATTCTTCCATTCAGATTATTTTCTTAGTTCATTTTACACCTATTACCATAAGTTACTTTAGCAATTACTCAGAGCCAAGTACTCTTACATAGGTTCTGCCTCATTCTGTGCCTAAATACTAACTAGGACATGGACAAGCTTGAGAGAGTCCAAAGAAGAGCCACCTGTTTGTTCAGAGTCTTAAAAGGCAAGCCAAATGAAGAAAGGCTGAGAGATCTGGGATCCTTCAGCCTGAGGAAAAGACGGCTGAGTGGGGACCTGGTAGCAGCTTACCACTACACTAGCGGAATACATCAAGAGCCCAGTGAGCAATGTGGTGAGTACATCAGGGCACCCAAAGGGAAAACTAGGAGTAATGCCCACAAACTCCTGGAAGACTGATTTAGGTTCAACATTAGGAAAAACGTCTTCAGAGTCAGGGTGTCCAGACTGTGGAATAAGCTCCCTCCAGAAGTGGTGTAATCTCCTATCCTGGAAATCTTCAAGTGGAGACTGGATAGGCACCTTGCTGGGGGTCACCTGATCCCCAGTTATCTTTCCTGCTTGGTGCAAGGGGCTGGACCAGATGATCTTCTGAGGTCCCTTCCAGTCTTACAGTCTACGAATAACTAAGTATATTACGTTATAAAGAACAAGTGCATACCAAAACAGTTCAGTTCAACTGTTTTATAATACAACCTCTTAAAAGTGCAGTTCCCCACATGTCCTTTTCCCCATTCATTATTTTGCTTAGGCATGTCATCCAGGACTGTAGTTTTGACTAGGCAACAGACTATTACAATGCTGAGCCTGTGTGCCATTGCTCAAGATCATACCAGAAGCATTTGGAGTAAATAATGGCCTCAAATATATGCTAGCAAACTAACCACTGGACCATAATTCTTTTCTATTGTTTTCTTGTGCTTGTATCATTTTCCATACCATTGTGACAACATAGATGGATGTTACTATTTTTAATGAGAAACAACAGCGACCTCCTCCCCCAATATCTAGGTCCAGATCTTGAAAGAGAAAATCAATATTTTTTTTCCTGTAGGTTAATTTGCTATTTACTGTCTGAGTCACTGAAGATATTCTATTAAGTTCTTATTAAGTAAGAACCCCAAGGCCAACAATAAGAATCAGGTCTGTGGAGGTTTGGTTAACCATGTTTGTAGCATACACATAGTTGAACAACGCTCATTTTAATTGATATATTTTCTGCCATAATTATTCCCTCCAGCCATAGGACAGACAGTTCCATCTAGACAGTGTTGCACATTGGTATTAAAATTAAGTATTTTTCTAACAACATAAATTAATTAGTTGCAGCATAGGCTATAACCTATCTGAAGTAAATGGCATGGGGTATAATTAAGAGTAAACATAGCTCATGCCTAAATTCTATGAGGCCATGTACACTTGGATTATTACAACTCTATTGGGCAGTAACCTATTTGCCTACTAATTGTGCCTCATAAAAGCAATATACCTACACTGATTAATTTTACTTGGAGAAACTATGGTAGCTTAATTAAATGATCCATTCTAAATAATGACAGCCTTTTCAAAGTAACCCTCCAGGAATTGAACTGTTGCTCTAAATGCATCAGCCAAACAGAATATAAGGGAGGTAAATTATACAAGATCCCCATTGACCACATATTCACAAATAAAACAATCAAAAGTAATGCGATGTATATATTTTAAAGTTAATCAAAATGTCCTTTATTAACAGGGCAACTTGCTTCCCTTTTTCAAGAGTACCACAATCTCTCTACTTTAAAAGCAGAATTTCATTTTGGAGTATACTGCTGCACTGTTGCTGATCACAGGTAGAAATTTGAAAACCAAGCAAAATCCCCATGTATAAATAACATAATATCTAACTTCGCTTGGTATCATAATACTTAATGTTTTGATGCCTTTCCATAAAATGGAAGTCACTATCTGAAGTTATACACATAGCTACCCCAAAACTTGCATGTGGACAGAGTTAGATTTCTGGAAATGTTTACATTGCAAAGTGCAGTACAACACAGAGGTGACCAAGATAACTTTAAAAAAGCTCATTCAAGCATTGGTAGACATAACTATGGAAGTAGGCAAAATGGCCTAAACAGACCTCTGTGCCGCTACAGCAAAAATGTTTCTGATAACTACGCTAGTTTAAATACATCTTGGTTGTTATCACATTGCACTGCAGTCTATAAGCATGTTATAAGAAAAGAATTCACAGATTGATGGATTTGTGAAAACTACACAGAAAGTCATCTAACCTATCCAATGGGAAATACCAGAGGGCAAGCTGGAGCTTTAGCCCACCCTGCCTAATTCTAAACCAAACGGAACCTGCTCCAGATAGTGAGCCATGAACTATCTCCTGAGATTAGGCATCTAAAATAGATTAATCACTTTTTGGAAAAAAACAGAGGGATCTAAAATATATTAGAAGAGCCACTTATTAGAATGCTGCAAGTATAAATTAGCATTCTACCCATGTGCACATAAATCGAATTCCTAGTGCTCTTCCAAACTCTTCTCTCTTTTATCCTGTTTTCTTCTCCCCAAGTTCCATGTGGTCGACGCAATAGGCACTTACTTCTTTGAAATGTCCAGAGATCAAGATACTTCCTGTTAACTCCAATTTTCTAGCTGTTCACAAAAATATATCAGAGTGAGGGGAAACAATATATGAACATTCAGGCCTGTGAACAACAGTGCAGCTGTCACTTCTCATTTGGGGCCTACAAGCCTTGGCAGAATCCATTTTTATAACCAGGCTCAGACAAAACTATTTGAATGAATCAGAATCATAAGAAAATGACTTTTATATGTCGTCTGATAAAAAAAAAGAATTAGTGTTTTACAATGGATTAATCAATAACATAATTGTTCCACTGTTTCAGATAAGATATTCTCTCTTGGGTAGTTTGAGTACAAAGCAGCACAGTCATTCTAACAATTCTGGTTCCTAAACTGAAAATGTCCTTAGGATATTAATTTATGAGCTAATCAGGACAAGTATGAGGATTTGCAAATTCCTTTTCTTTGTTACCATGTAAAGGTTATTCGCTGATAAATCACCATCTCCAATGATTCAGAAGAACTGGGTACTCTATGATGATCAGAAATGGAAGCATTCAGTGTTCACAGGCTCAAATGAAGTGGGTAAAGGGGGACTTCTTCAGTATTTATGTATTTGATGAAGGCAGAATTCACTTAAAATAAACAGGGCTATTTCAAAGCCCAAGAATGGTCCTCTGCAGAAATTAGTAATTAGGTATTTTAAAGATGGATACTTCTAAACTTTCCAAACACCTTGAAAAGCATCTTTCAGATAGCCTCACCACATGAACCAGTATAAGAAGTGATGAACCCACTTTATACACAGGCTTCAGAAAATGGTGGACGTAACAAGTGTCTGTGTCCATTCCTTCAGCAAAACCTGCTGCATGTTACACGTTAGCTCCACAACCTGCACTAGATAAGGAACTGAAAGAGTGAATTCCAATTCTTCAACCCACCCACACTTTACCCACATATAACCTGATTCTTAGGATTTATGTGAGTAATATAAATTTCACCTTTATTCAATATAATTTTTATTCAGCTTGAAAGCCTCATCTCTCTCAGCTTCCCAGTGACAGCTGTCAGAATCCATCAACATTCAGCATGAGAATATAAAACTAATAGACTTTTTGTAATATCAAAACTAAATGGACTGGTGAAACTCAAAATGAAATACTATTACTGAAAAGATTCTTTTATCTGGTGCTTTGTGCAGTTGGGAAAATGGTTTAAATCTTGTCTCTTTTAAATGTTGGATTATAAATGAATGCTGACAAGATTAAATAAATGTACTTTTTTTTTTTTTCACTTGAGCCCCCAACAGCAGTTTTTAACCCGGTGAATTTATACGATTCAATATTTTATAATGCTGGGTACATCAACCAAAGGTTAGTCGGGGGGTTGGACAGTGGCAATGAGATAATGTTTAGATTTTTTTTTAGAACATCCCAAAACTCCACCACCATGAGTTAAACCCTTAGTAATGCTGCTGAGTTTTATGCTGCCAATCTCTGTCAACTAATATTCTGCCTATATACAATCATGCCTAACCAATGGTTACTAGTTTTACTAGTTACAAGTTTTAACATGTACTCACACTTCTACATTCTCATACACAATTTCCTTGAATAGCCGATGAAAGATCGGTTTCATTGTCTACACACGATTGTCCGTATTGAATCATAGTGCCTGATTCCATACTACTTAACTGAAGTGGCTCCTGTATACTAAGGTGCTAAGTACATCTACATGTGCTATTAATGTGAAGCAATAAACTCTGGAGCAGTTTGAGCTGAAGTAAACTGCTCCTAGGTGCAGCATCTTCATGTGGACTCAGGAGAATGGCAATTTGAGCCAGGGAGGAGCAGACCTGGGCTGGCAGGGGACATGGGGAGGGGAGGTTCAGCCCTGGGCTCAGGCTGACAGCACAGGGTGGTGGAGGGGCTGGCAGGGGCATGAGGTTACTGACAGTGTGGAACCATGTGGCTAGGTGGCAGGCAGGAGTCTGCCTGGACTGAACAGGCACAATTGACACCCACAGTCAGTGGCTACTGTCATGGGATGGGGTCCTTAAAGGATGGCTGTGATCTCCCAAAGCCCCTTACTGTGTCAAGTTGACCCAATGGGCACCCTCAATTCTTGCCCGCCATGTCTTTGATGGAAAATGTATAGTAGGGAAGCTGCCTTTACATCCTCTTGGACCCCATGGGCTCCCAGACACCTTGTGGGTCTCACTTTACAGTAGGTGTTTTGGGGCACCCTAACCTTATGGCCTGTTTGCGTGGGTACAACCACCCCTTTACCATGCCCCAAGCCTTGCTGATGGTACTTATGTTGTTTGATTTGGGTCTTCTTATAAATTTGGCCCACCCTTGTCCCTCCATGGCCCTGTCTTGCTCAGTGCCTCATGGGTGCTTGGGCTCTCAGCAGCCCCACAAAGTGCTGTGCCCCCTCTGGCACTGGGGTCCCCACGCTGCTGTGGATCCCCTATGAGGCCTCCTCCTTTCCCTAGTAGCCTCACCCAAACAACCAGTCTTATACAACGATAAACAAAACACAAGCCCCTGGGCTATAACATAAATTCAAACTGCTCAGCTATAACCTCAGACAAACCCTACCGGAGAATGCTCCATCCCTTAATAGTATCAGAAGCTGCTCCTGCAGATAGGCCTCTCTCTTTTGCTTCCTTTGGGAGATCTTCTTCTCCCCTGGCTGCTGGCAGGGAACTACCCTCTCTGGCCCTGTTCCTGGGGTTTATATAAGCCTTGCCTATATAAGGGGCCTTGCCCCTTCTGGCCAGCTGACCATGTGCAGGTACAAGATAATTCACCCTCTGGCTTCTTTCCCTGGTAACTTGCACCTGGGCTTCTGTCTCCATCTCTCTAGGCGTCTTCCCAGGCAGCCTCCACCCCTCTAGGAACAGAGGACATTTGTGCCTTGCAACAGCTACACATATATTTAATCACATTTTAATCACATTTAATCACTCTGCCATATGATAGTATTATCTTACATTGAAATTAATTAGTTTGCTCCACCCCAATACTTGTCACATGTGTAGCTGTATGGTAAAGCATCACCATCTGATTAGTCTACTGTGCATGTGTTCATTATGCAAAAATAAGAGTGAGAGTGGTGAAGTGGTTCTTCAACATATTCCCAAATATAATGTATAGTCTTTTCATCCAGAGCATGAGAAGGTCCCTTATACAACCTTGATGCTTCGGGGATGAAGACAAGCTAAATGGTTTTGAAGCAGTTTAGCAAAGACTACCCATCCAGTGAAACTAGGCCTAAGGGAGCTCTGGTATCTGGAAGGTTGTGTGCCAAGTATTTATATACATCTTTATAAATACCAGGAATGAACCAGCCTACTAAGATTGCTCTAAAGGCATCCTTATGTTCAGCACTGAGCTCAGCCCACAAGGGCACCACTCTTCACCTTCATTCAGAAGCACAATGATAGTGTATCATTTTTTATTACAGCCTGGAGATTAGGGAACTCGCCCAAGATGCAGAAGACCTCCTTGCCTAAGATGATTCAGATCTACATCTCCCATCGTCCTTTAGGTGGAGGTAGGCCCAAACCAGAAAGCTATAAAATAACACTTCTTAGAACACCTTTCACCACTTCCACTGCATAGTGAAGAGCACAACAGTTATGGAGCCAAAGAGAGAGAGAAAGAAAGGGGAAGCATGACTCTAGTTCAGTAGCATGAACACTCCAGGGGAGGTGATTTTGAGTTCCAGTTTCTTTTTTCCACTAATGTAATATTTATATTTTAAATTGGACATTTTTTTTTTAATTTAAAATATCACAGAAATGACTAGAGTCCCTGTCTGTTCTATCACAACTGACTGTTCTAATGACTAGAGAGAAGCACACATTCTCCTTTTCTACCCACACTTCATGACATACATTCTTGGCTGTAAAGGGCTTATGTGGAGAGGGTAAGGAAAGCCTGGCATAAAGGTTTGCCACTTCTTGGGCAGGTATCCTATGCAAAAGGATGTTATGCAAAGATGGGTGCCAGTACCATCATCAGTCAGTCAGCATGCCCAGAAGGAGGAGGCATTCTGGGTTTTTAAGGAATACCAAATATTCCTTAAGCCTAAATATACTGTTATGCAATAAAATTTTCTGCTTTAGGGTACTTGAAACATGGACACTGCTCCAGGCTCCTTGTGGAAGATGAAATGTATCTTTGTCTTTAAAAACATTATATATGTATATGTATATGTGTATGCGTGTATAAAATGCATTTTAAAATATCATAATGCCATGTAGATGTATTTGAGTTAGCTCTGCTCATGCCAGCTCTGCAACCGGAAGCAGCATAGCCTTTTCAGTGTGGTACTGCACCTTGGCGAATTACCTCTGCTGAAAAGCAGGATTTATGATAAAGGCTTGTATCCAGCTAAGGAAACTACACTGCAATTACTTCTGGAACTAGTGCATGCAGACTTACTTCAGGTATTCCTGTATGACATAGTCCTGTACTTTGTAGGTGCATCCCCTTGCTCATAAAAACAAATATTATTACAACTTGGAATATTTTAATTACCACATGAATTATGATTATTGCAACAAACAAGCTCATGCATAGTAAAAGTATGAATACATGTCAATCAGGAGAACATTATTAACATCTGAACCAAAAAGACCACGCCAATGTGGTACTATAGACTTACACTAGCATAACTGTACTGATCATTAGTAAAGTAAGCAGAATTTGATACAATCCTGTTTTTTTATATAGAGAGAGCTTCAGGTTTGACCTGTCTTATTAAATGTTTGTTTGTTTGTTTTTAATCTTATACACTCTTTTGAACTTTGGGGGCCTGATTACAGTATTCCATTTTGTTATATCTTGCAAACATTTTCTTTCCTCTTCCATTCTTCCCATACCCAATGTATTGATTGCTCAGATACCCACAATAAATAACAAACTCTCACAGAGTACTTCATGATTGTGATTGGAAGACATAACAGATGTGGAGCTTTTCATTTACTGAAAAGAAATATGATTAATTTAAAGGTGTTTTGGGAAGGAGTTTTTAAATTGTAGCCTAGCTGTGATATAAGGTAAGGGAACAGTCAGCATGTACAACTTGATAGAATTACAGACATCAGGGACCTGCATCTAAATTTTGTGACTGGGATCATTTTTTATTTCAACTCCTTACCTACATCTACATTCTTAACTTTCTCTGTCTGTTCTATGAAGTCTCATGAAAGTCCCTGTTAAAAGTACACTTTTTTTCTTCTTATAGGTATACTAATGCATTTCAATTTCCCAGGGCCTCTGTTATTTCATAGAGGTGGTATAGAGGCAATTGACTCCAACTGTGAACCCCTGTGTGTGGTATAAACCACAGTGTCAACTGATTTCCACTTGAGAGGATTTTCAGAGAAAAGGAAAGGTGATGTGTCCTCAGAGAATGAAAAACAAAAGGTAAGATCTATTTAAAGTGGCATTTTGCTGTTATGGAAATTGAAATTTTAAGGTGATGTAGAAAAAGAAATAATATAAAATGAAAACACCTAATTATAATAGCCACAAATATTTGAAAATAAATGGGTACTGATGTTTTTCCTTTCTCGTAACTATATTTCACATTTAAATAAATGAGCAGCTTTACATCTCCACTTGTTAGTGGTAGAGGTCACAAGACTCAACATCAAGGGAAAGGGGCAGGAAGGAACTTGCTGTAAAATTCTTCATGGTATATAATTCACACATAGACATGAGCTTTGTTAAGGATCATATCTTTTCCTTTCAAAAAGAGAATGGACATCACAGCACATACTTTAGAAAGGATGGCAGGATCTTTCAAGGGTAGAAAAAGAGAGCTCTAGATATCATTGTAACCGTTCCCTTCTGTATGTTCTTGAGGGGGAAAATGCCTTTAAAATGTTGGTGGCAATAGTCCACTTCTCTGAGATTGTTTATTTGATCTCACATGACACAAGAGGCAACACAGGCTCAACTTCAATGCAATGGGAGTTGGAAACAATACATTTGACAGGTGACATTAGTATCTTTTGAAAGTGAAGGCATTCCATTTCTAAATCCCATTACTATTTTAGGCATGCCAAAGCTGTGAAACTGTAATTTATTCCTTCCCTCCCTCCACCCACAACCATTCAACCTGGAGGTTGGGTAAAAAGTGAAGAAACTCACATAAGAGTTTGTTGACTTTCCCTATAAGAAAAAAAAACCCTTTTGTAATCCCAATATGATAGTCAGTCAGCCACTGGCATCACTAGAAGTCCAACAATCAGATAAGGTTGGGGATAAGACAAAGAGACCACTATACCTATTACACCTAGCAAACACGCTTTATTCTCCAACACATCTTTAAACAGGGCTGGTCATAGAACCCAAGTCACACAGTCCAGTGGGAGCAGAAGTAGGTATGTCAGATGTAGAGCCTGAATTCCTGTGATACCCATCCTTCCCTTGGCATACAACATGAGGACAAAAGGGTGGAAAAAGTAAGAGACAAGGAGATGATGATGAACCAACAAAATGAAGGTAAATGGATAGGACAGGGAGGAGGGCCTGATGGCAGTGTGGTGAGGATACTCATGGTGGGGTAGCTCCTATAAAATACCACAGTGTTGCAACCTCCACAGTAAGGTAAGTATAGGGTGCCTCAAAACCTTTGCCCTCACTGCCTTGTGGTTCCATTTTTTTTGGAGAAAAGCTAAGGGACATCACTCTGACAGAAATCGGCCTTCACTGAGTTGTTAGGTTGTCAGCAACAGTTCTTATTTGTTGCTCTCTTGCAGGAGCTACAACCATCTATGCACTGAACATCTGGACTCAGTCTGGCTTTTGGGTTTTGTTTCAGTGGTTAAAAGGGGGGATGGTAAGTTTTGAGTAGCATCCAGTCCTCTATGCCAAACCCTTGCCTAGGCACATGGGTTGAAGGTCTTGGTATGATAATCTCAAGACTCCATACAAGTGGATTGATCACACAACTAACTAGAACTCTTATGTGGACACCATGATCCAGAGGATCAAAAGTTGCCTACTACTACTTCACTCACAAAAACTATGTTTAAAATACAGGATAAAAATTCACAAATTGCTACAGGTTTTATATCCCCCCCTACTC
>JAGPOW010000229.1:3538991-3576027 GCA_030014935.1 Caiman crocodilus
TCCTAAATATAGAGCCAACAGGACTTAGGCATATAGAATAGGAACCTCAGAGATGTTTACAGTCAAAAAAAGGAAGAGCCAAATGGGGTTAGGTGATTAAAGACTATTGTGATGGCTTAAAAAGGTCATTTGAGGTTGCTATTTAAAATTATAATATGCACATTTTGTTTAAATTTGGAAAGAGGACTAATCCATAAGCATTTGCCAAGAAGGCCGCTGCTATACATTACATGCATTATGCAATTAACTGGTTAATCTCACACAACAAATTTAGATCAGTCACATGTGCAAAGTAAGTTGGGCCACAAGTGCGAATTAATTATCACAAAATTAACTGGTTAAACATGCAATAAATTTAGACCAGCCAAATTAAAAAAATAATTATACCATAAAATTACTATCGAGCTATAAAAAGAGCCAAGTTGTTAACTCTGGGGTTTTGTTAGCTGGTGTCACTTTTATCTTGTGGTATGGAAAATATATTTTAAATAACTTTGTAATACAAGTTAGTGCTTGTAAATGTGTAACAACTCTATAGCTGCTTTCTATCTAGCTCTCATTTGAATATGCAGCAGGGTCCAAAGTTCTATACTAACACTGAATCATATGTAACTTGTGACAGCCAACCAGATTGACTGCATTGCTAGTGCTATTTTAAGAGGTATGATGTTTTAACTTAATCTCATGCTTCCTTGTAACTTTTTATTAATATTTTTATTCTCTTATTGGCCAAAAAACATCAGAAGTATATCTGCTGAAGGAATCCTATAATGAACAACTGCCACTCTTGCACCAACTTGCAGCAGAAAAAGAAAAGGATATAATCAGTTGGTAAAACAAATCACAGAAGTCACAGGATCAGTGTCTTCTAGTTTGAAAATAAATGTATTGCCATGGTTGACATTTAATTATCAAGAATGCCAAGGTGAAAGCTGACAAATTCCATTATCCTATGACTACATTCTACTTCTGTGATATACTTTCTTATATAAAACAAAGTATTGCTTACTTCACAAAAGCTGAGGCAGAATACCATTTATATTTGTGGGAATGTAACATAAAAAGCCACATGTCATGGACCCCTTTATTGTAATATATGGAACAAAGTCCTTATAGGAAAATGTAGGTATTTCTTAGATACTTAAGTATAAATAAGCCTAATGCTTATACTCACAGTAAAATAATAATAACCCCCCAGGTAAGCCTAAGCACATGATGCCAAGTTTAGCATCTTGTCAATGCCAGTTTTGTTAGCGAGACAACTGTACATTGCCATGGAGATGATCCTAAGTTTACTGAAAGGTAGCTCAAGGGATACACTCAGTAACTACATGAAATACAAGATAAATTTATTTGTCTGATCTGAATGTAATTGCAAAGTGTGTGTGTGTGTGTGTGTGTGTGTGTGTATGTGCATGCACGCATATGCACGCGTATTTAGGTATATTTTAATGCTTTGTAATACAGGTAGGTATTATTTAGGTATATTTTAAATAACTTTGTAATACAGTCATGTAAATAAAAAAAATGGAGGGTTAATATATTCTTTCAATTAAGAAGTGTTTGAATTTATTAAATAGCATAAAGGGAACTTGAAATTGTATTGAGCTATACCTAAATATCATCATCATTAACTTATAAAAGGTACAGGGTTTTTGGCTGTATTAGTCTATGGACATAGGCAGGCAAGGTTCTTTGGGATGATATCCCTATAAAAATGTTAAGAACTTTAATTACCATATTTTTGTAGTTTTGTATTCTTTTACAGTCTTGCATTATATGCCCCAAATTTTTACACCTTGTAACAGGGGGCCTTCTCGGGGCCAATTTCCCTGTGGTCCGCCCACCTGTTCTGCGCCAACCATCCGCCTTCTCACTCACTGTGCCTTGTTGTTAACTAATAGTTGTTAATTAAGTGGGAGGCTGCCCATTTCTTGCCTCAATGACAGGTAGCACTATCTGTGACTCCGTACCTTCCCTACACCACAGCCCATGCCCCACAGATGGCATCCTCTATTGTGAACATCACCAGCCCCACTCTGGGCCTCAGAATCCTACTATTTGAACCCCACCTGGATCCCTCCACTCAGGCGGACTATTCCACCTTCATTCTCGGCTGCATAGCTCCCCAAGCTGTTCCCCTTATGGGTGTGGTCCCCCCAGGACCTTTGGCTACACTGACTCTGGCCCCACCTTCAGGCCAATCGGAACCCCAGGCCCTCAGCTCTGGGCATTCCTCACAATTGGCCCCTGGCCCTTCGACCCTTCCAGTCCTGGCCCCAGCACTGACTAGTCAGGGGATATCAAGACAGTTATTTTTATTCTATGGCCCCATTCTCTCGCTGGCATCCACCTTCTGGACCCTACAAGGGGGTAACTCATCCGGTTGTGGGAGCTGGGGTTAAGATGCCCTGACCTGCCTTTCACCAGAGTGGTAACTGGCCTGGCATTTCCTGGGGGCTCCCATGCCACTAAGAGCCCCACCAGGCCACCCACTTCCAGCAGGGTGCAGTTTTAGGTCTTGCCCAGGACCAGGAGCCTCCTGACCATCCCCTACAGCTCCTCCTTTACCGCCAGATTCTTCCATGAAGCCTTGCAGCCAGATGATGTTGCTGCACCTCCAGCCAGCAGCAAAATGCCCTGTTTATATGGGCAGCCAGAGTTCTAAAATGGCTGCTGCAATTAAGCACCTTCTGGCTGCTTGGTCCCGGGTCTTAAACTGGCAGGCACGAACAGTGCCCTGCCACACACCTGCAGGGATGTAGCACTATCAGAGGACCTGGATGCCATTCTACATGCAACATTTAGGCATCAGATCCTCAAAAAAAATAAAAATAAAAACCCTATTCCTGCATAATTCTGTTGGCGCTTAACATTTCCTAATGCCTAAGATTCTCCTAGTAAAGTCCACAGACTTTACTATCCTTCTGTCCTATTCTTTCTATGGACACATGTAGAACTAACCAAATGCAGACTGCCAAGCTGCATAGACACTCATCAGATGATTGAACCTTCATAGAAGTCTCAATTCAGGTAACCTTCTCACCTACAAGTAATTAAATATTCATTATAGGAGGGACTTGAACCTGACCATATAACATGAATTCTCTGACCACTGGGCTATAGAATCCCATGCTTAGCTAGCCATCTTTTTCAATACATTGTTAAGATAGCTAGATACCTAAGTAAGGGCTGTAAACTTTCCCAGGAAAAAGAACACTTAACAGTGGGCAGTGCTTAATAGTGGGCAGTTGTTTCTATGCAGTCATTTAGTACTTGTTAAGGCACTTAACAAGTCATTTAGTACTTGACTTAACAAGTACTAAATGACTGCACAGTAACCACCATTACTGTACAGTTCTGACAATGCATGGGTCATTTCTATTCCTACTGTGTAGTAGCAAAGAGTTACTGTTTAGTAGTGGCAGCATCATGGGTCATGCCCACTGGTGCTACATCACTATAGTGATGACATAGCATCTTGTGTAGATGTGCTCAGTTATGAGTTGGAAAACTAGATATTGAAATGCCTAATTACTTGGTGGAGTTAGCCCTGCATACACATGCCATTTTGCAGTTGCCTCAGGTGTCAACATAATGTTAAAAGACTGTGTGAACATCCAGGCATAGATATTAACAAGTCAGACTGAGTGCCCATTGACAAATAATTCCTAAAACAATTCTCATATGGAAAGTGCTGATGCTATATCAGAACTAATTGGAGAAAAACAACTTTGTAATTTTTTTTTTTTGAGAAGAGAGAACTTTCAAGCATGGAAACTCACTGCATGCTATAGAATGATTATAAGATACATTTTTTCTATTATGCCTTCCAATATTTTGCTTTAATTCATTATTTTAATCTAAAGAACTGCAAAAATAGACAGAATTGTATTACTTTTAAGGCTAGTTAGTTATATATTGTCAGTTGTGCTAAAATTAATCCAATCCGTGTGATTCACTCATCAAATCCAAATACTCTCATTGCCTAATTTTTTATTCAAGCAAATTCCCATAGATTTGAAAGTGAGCCATCCCTAGTTAATTAAGGTCACCTCCTTCCCTTCTTACTCTATTTCCATTTATCAAGTGACTGAATCAAAAAAAATCAGTCTACATGCTATGATGCTATAAACTCACATGGTATAAAATTGGTTCTACTCATTCCTAGCAGGGAGGTCCCAGTTAATAGCTATGGACAAGTGCTCATGATTCCCTAAGGACTTTTCCTATTGGGTCCCCTCCTGTGCATTTGAGGCCACTGTTCAAAACTATGTAGAGAAATGGAGTGAGGTGCTATCAGTGTGCTGATGACACTCAACTCTGCCTCTCCTTCTCTTTTGGCTCTACTCCCCCCCCCTTCACTTTCTGAGTGTTGGGCTGCATTTGGAAATGCTAGTGAACCAACAGAAATGGAATGTGATGCGAGATGTGATAATGCTGGGACAATTGTTTAATTATGAGGAACTAGTGAGCCCCATCACTGATGGGGTTCAGCCTCCTCCTCCTACTCAAGTTCCCAGCCTTCTGGTGTTCCTAAGTCTTCTCCAGAACCTGGATTTTCATGTGATAGTGGTAGCTAGGAATGCCTTTCACCAACTCTCCAGGTGAGAAGATTGTGGCCCCTCCTTTCAGCTTCAGATCTGGCCACTATCGTCTATGTTTTCATAGACTTCTTCTTTCATATGGTTGACTTGGAGCAACAATTATAAGTCCAGTTTAAGGTTAGTTAACCAGTCTGGTGCTCTTGAGGAAAGGGAATGTATCTCTGCGATGAAACTGTCAAATATGTATAGAAAGCAGAGTGTTGTTATATGGTCCATAGGTGGATAAGATTGCTAAAGTTACATTTTGCAGGACATCTAATGTATCATTTGTGTATCATCACCTCAAGACTAGGCTACTGTAATGTGCTCTACATAGGCTGTCCTTGAAGACACTTCAGAACCTGTGTTCCAGAGCCTGCAATGTCCCCCAACAACTTCCTACGTGAAATCCAAGGTGCTGGTTTCGACATATAAGGACTAAATGGTCTAGGCTCAACGTATCTAAGGGAATGCCTTCTTCCTTATGTCCTGATGTGATCCTTAGGGTCAGCCAAGAGCTCTCTCCTGCAGGTACCATTAGTATGCCAAGTATGCTTGGCAAAATGTGTGGGGAAGTCATTCTCTGTAGTTGCTCCTCAGCTTTGGAACTCCCACCCTCCTGAGGCCCAAAAGAGCCTCAGACTGGATGTCTTTCAGGAGCACTGTAAGATCTTTTTATTTGATCAGTTATTTAGCCAACAAAACTAGGTATTGTTTAGAGATGTTCTGTTTTAAGTTGACATTATCAAAAATTTATGGTTGTAAACCTATGGTAAAAACCCTCTGAGTTTCAAAGGCAAAACAAGTAAATGATGAAAATCCTACCTTGCATTTCTACATAGTATTGACAACATCTATTAAATACAGTGAGATAAAGATGACTAGTAAGTTAGATGCATATTTTTGAAAGGCTAGAAAATGTGTAAAGGTCTTCAGAGGCAATGTGCATCATGTGATATTCGTCAATTGTACCACTATGGTGTCACAGTTTAATAAAAGTTTGCTGCATGCATTTATGTCTGTGGATAGGGTGTTTTTTTTATGCATATCCCTTCAATGATGCATCTCCCCAATTAGCAAAATAATCCATAAAAAATTATCCTGTTTTCCTCTTCATTCTTTCAGGACTTTTCCCAGAATACTGACAATACCCAGGCACAGCTGGAGCCCATTAAATTTAACAGCAGCATAGCCACTTGCGGAGGCCTCAAAACTCTTGCTGTGATAAAAAGATTTTTTTTTAAATTAAAAAAAAGCCATAAAAGAAATTGGCTTCCACATAATGAGATTATAATGTAAAATGATGAAGAGATGAATAAAGTATTTATTTTTTACTCCTTTAAAATATCCAAATACATTTTGTTCATGAATATTAGAGTGATGCAATCACCTCATACTTTTGAAAATAAAAGCCGTTGTTTCATGCTTCATAAGCATCTATGAGATCTCACTTACACTGCTCAAATATTACTTTAACTTTCTACAGCTATGATTCTCTGAGGTGCTCTCTATCCCTGCCCCACTGATTTGAATAAGATTGGAGGGTTCTCACCACCAGAAGGACTGGATTCTTAGTTTATACGTATTCAGTTTTTTATACATATGCCTTTACCAAGCCTTGCTTACACCTAAATAAGGATGTTCTTGAGAATAAAGGTGTTACTTTAGCTGAACTGGACAACTTATATTAATATGTTCTCCACTGTTCTCTTCACCTTCTTACTACTGTACTTATTCTCTTACTTTGGTAACCTCTAAATGGCAGGTATAATTAAAAACAAATAAGTAGCACCTCCTGGTTTTACTTTTTTTCTGAGGTTCTTAACTTTTAACCAAGTCAGTGAAAAGATAATATTTCTCTTAAAAAAATCTAAGTAAACATCACCATCTGGGTCTCCTGGGATATTTTGCATCTCAAATGAACTCCTCGGATATGAATTGTATCTTTTTTCACTCATTGTGTGGTGCCAAACATAGTTTTATCACTTAAGAAGGAGTCTAGTTGTCAAATTGGGGAATACCAAGTGTTGCTTTAGATACTTAAAGTCAGTTATTGATGTTGGCTGAGCCAGAAACTCAGACTGTGTTAAGATGACTGGTAAGGGTTAACTTGTAAAAGTTAGAACAGTTGGAACTCAGTCGACCACTTGCGAGTATTCACTTAATGTAACTAAGTTAACCAAAGGCTTTGTGCTTGGGAGAGGACAAGACAGTATTTTTTTTATTATTATAAAAAATAACATGACTATTATTAAATGAAGGAACATTGCATCTTGGTACAAAACAGGATAAGATCAGAACGTGCTTATTTAAAAACAAAGCAGATGAGTAATCAAGTATTTGATTATGTATGTATAGCTTCATGTGATCGGATCATGTTAGGAATGATAAGTAGGTAAATATTCATGTGAGAAACTTAGAAATTAATCTAACCCTATGTAATTTCACACTGGCACAGAACTCATGCTTTTTGTATTGCAATTTATGGATTAGAGATAGTGCTGGCTGCAACAATTGGCACTTAAGTTAGATGCAAGTTTCAAAATTTAGGCAAATGATAGCCCAATTACTTGCAAAAAGCAGTGACCCTAAGTAATATATAGGGGCAGAAATTTAATTATAAACATTGTATTTTAATATATATTAATATTTACAAATAAATTTACGTTTTAAGTATGATTTATATAAAATAGCTTTTTCATTTTTTCTCTTCATTGCCGTGTCAACAGGTCTGTATCACCTGTGATGGATGTTATTTACCAAACCGAAATGTGAGATATGTCAGAATGCCTTTCTTATAGACTTTTATGAACAGTCTTTTTTCTCTGATATCAGCTCATAGCAAAAGGAGAAAAAGCCAAAGAGGATGAGAAAAAGAAAAAAATGCTGACATTAAAATCCTTCCATTATAGTAGAAACTGAGCATAGGCTTAAAAAGAAGTTACTATAGCTCATTTGCCATGTTATGTCTATTACCTAGCCTTGAAGCCTACTAAACATATAAAATATTCTTATATTTTAATATTGTATCCCAAACAATGTATTCTAATATAATGGGCTAATATATTCTAATATTATATTCCAAACAATATCGGACAACATTTCAAATATAAACTACCTTTGAAAAATGCTCTCATAAAGCATGGAATCTTAATTTTATGTTTTGATGCCATTAGCTAGCATTACTATAAAATGAAAATATATAATACAGTTGGGTCCGTAGCTTATTAATAATGAGAAATATACTTTTAATGTTTTTCAATCCGTATTTAATTTGCAGCTGGAATCTCAATTGGAATTTTCAATCTGCATTTTCATTAAAATATCAATAACAATTCTACAAAAGCAATTCTGATACAGATTTGTGTGTCAAAAGTAAATACTTTTATGAGATGCATGGCAGTGTTTTAGGGCTGTTGGAAAATCATTGGCAAGATAACATTGTAAATTCCATACATTTCAGCAGATTTTCCACTTTCTGGCATCTCAATAAATTTGTCATTTTTATAATGTATTGTCCATTATGCTGTTGTCCATGGTTCTAAACAGTGGTTCCATCTCTTCTCACATATCGTATCCCCCAGGAATAACACAGAGCCTCTTTTTCAAAAGCCCCAAGAAGGAAAAAAATATTTTATCTTAGAGTATGGGGTTTCTTGGGCTTGGATCTATATGCTAGGGCTGGAGATTGAGAACTGCTTCCTAGGCCTGGGGGCTTGAGACCTGGGACCATGTACTTGAGCTAGGGCCTAGGATCCAGGGGCTGCATGCCAAGGCAGGAAGCTAGGAGCTGTGCACCAGTCCAAAACCTGCTGGCCAGCCTGATCCAGCCACAGTGACACTGGGGTCAGTCCTGATCCAGCTGAAGTCATGCTGGCTATGCAAATCTGAGAACTGGACTTGGGTCCTTTTGCTACATCTGTCCTAGCACGCAGAACTGAAGCCAGTGCATGATCCCAGACTCAGCAAATCAGGTCCAACTTGGCATGTGGCTCCAGAACCAGTGCATAGATTCAGGTGTAGGCCAGATCCATGTTCAAGCCTGATCTGGTATTTGGTTGGGGCTCCCAAGGGTATGGATATTTGTGGTGAGGGAATAAAAGCAGCATTAATGCCATAGTGCTGGAAGCCATGAAAAATTAATGCTGAAATCCTCTGATCCCCTACCCCCTGCTGATTTCCAGACTTATATGGAGCTTTTTCCTTGAAAAAAAAACACACCCCAGTTTTCTCCATCTGGTTTGCAGGGGGTGGAGGGGAAGGATGCAAATTGTATGTGAGAATATATGGTATAAGAAATGGTTAAATATCAGTTCTGATTTCATGCATAATGTTTCAAACTTGTAATAATTAAAAATCCCAATCTATAAATCCTAGTATATGAATGGAAGGGAATGGAAGGGAAATTAAAGAAAATAATTAAATGACAAGTAGTAAAAGGATTAGTATTTTAAAAAGACTAGTAGTATTCAAGGAGGTGAGAGAGTTTACAATTCATACTTGATTCACAATTTACAAGAGTAAATTGCGAGGGTGAGATGGGAAGCAAGTTGCTGAGTAAAATCCCATATAAATTGTTTGTTTTTTTTAATTTTCCTTTTGTTTTAAATATAAGCATTCTTCATGCTGCAATAAAAGGGTTCCTGTACTCTGATAGAAGTTGCTTTCACTGAAGATATAGCAAGACATATTTATGGTAAAAATATGGGGAGAGGGAGAACCTCATAATGATGAAAGTTAGTGGGAGAAGCCTTGGTATTCATCAATTCTTCTCCAGCTGATTAAACAGTTCATCGATTGGCCCTTCTTGGTGCATGTTGTTTCATTTAAAATTCTGAAAGCTAATCCATTTTTGTTTCTTGTTTGAAGCTGAAATCCCAGGTTCCTCCAGATAACTGCATAAAAAACTAATCTGGGACATTTTAATGCCCTACAAACCAACAGTGAAACAGTCAAGTTCTCTTTTAATGATTATCCCTTGTGGAAGAGCCATGTAGCACTTAAGGAAAAAAAATAAACAAAAATTCTCCAGACATATTTGGATGTATTTCTAATTCTGTAGATATTCTAAAACTTTTTTTTTTAATACACAAAATGTACAAGTTAAGGTTATTTTTTCTGAGAAACTTCATAGACTTATAGATAAAATTAGAGCAGCTGAAAAAAGCTATAGGAATGCCAGTATTTTTATATAGTAAAACAATCAAAAAGAAATCACATATATTTTAAAATGCTGGATTACCATCGTTACACAGAAAAACAAAGAATAATATATGCATAAATATTTTCACCTTAAAAATAAGCAACGGTTGCTGACATACCACTTTGTTTTCAAAGTTCACTTGGTGGGGAAAAAAAAATCAAATCTGCAAAAGAGATCTAAGTAAAAGAAATCTGAATGTTTTGCTATCTCACTGGGAATTATTTTATTTGGCTAGAGACACTAAACATACAGTGGATGGAGACTCAAACAAGTAACTTTTGAAAGCAAGTTTATACAAGAATTTTCACAAATAAATAGTGAGCTTTAACCATGACTCCTTGATATTTGTTCTGCCTTCTTTTCAACGGTGCTACCTGTAGCAGTAAAGATAAAACTCCCTGCCGGTGAGCCGTTATAATGACATCAACAGGAAGTTGTCAGCTATCTTTGTGTGTGTGTTAGCAGTTGCAATAAAGCCCTTTTGAGAGCAAAAGGTCTTCCTGCCTTTTTCTCAGCTATGATAGCAGACTACCAAGGTTGGACCTAAGTAAATATTTGCAAAATAACAAATAATGTTACATTTATTTGTACGCTGCATCTTGGTAATGTCACACAAAAAGTTCTCAGATGATTTTCAAGATTGATTCATATAAACTAAATATGATCAAACTTAAGTTACCCAGATAGCATGTGACGAGTGGGAACAAAAGTTTTGTATAACTAAAGGATAAGATTAAATAATGGATACTGTTTAGTTGTAGTAAAGTCAATAATATTTCTTTGTATAGATCTTTAGGTGCTTTCAGCATAATTTTGTAGATTTTTACACTAAAATCATCCTGGGTCATATGCCTCAAACATAAAGGGTCATATCTTCTATAGGGTAACAACTCACACCCATATAAACCATACTAGCAACATAAAAAATAAATTTAAACACCATCCACAATGAAGAGAGATCCCAAACTAGTTTAAAGCTATACAAGTTACTATACTATAAAGTTATAGAGTAGACCTATTTTATAAGTTTAATGCAGACTTGCTTCCATCAGACTGATTATAGGAGCTGGGAAGATTTTGGGGATTGGATGCATGTGTTAAGATTCCTCCCTTCCTAGCCAATGTTTTCAACAAAAGAGGATGTGAAGTAATGGTGTCTCTTGCAATACCCTTTCATCCTTAATGTTCACTGAAGATTAAGGACAAAAAATAAATGTAATTAAAAATAAGGAAAAGAGATAAAATGAAGTGGCAGTTGGAAGGAGACTAAACTTGCCCAAACCAAGATGTTAGTAAATATAAGCATGTGGCAAATGTAATCAATCTAAGTTCTGTTCTAGTAATTAATATTGCACGTTTTGAGTGCAAGCTCTGTAGATAACAGACAAGATGTGTAGTTGCTGGTTTCACTTTTTTTGTTATAAGATTTATAGGATTATTTTAGGTCTGTGAAGTTTCACAAACTGACTTCCTATTCCCTCTGCTTTTAACTCCTTTTTTTAATAGGCTACTGATGCATATAAGAATTTAATTACACCAATTAGTACTGCCACATCAGACATATGATGTGCCTTCAATTAGGAAGTACCTAATGGATATTAGTGCAATTTAGCTTTGTAATTAAAGTTCTAAGAGCAGTACAAATTAAACATTATGATTACAAAACATTAAAATAACATTGATGGCATTAAAATGGCATATTTTAGAGTGACCTTATAAGCTAGTGCTTTTGAAAAGAATAGATATCTGGGATACGTATTATGCTCTATACATCTGAATAGAAAAGATGATGTTACTGCTTCCTTTGCCAAAGCCCAATTTGTAAGCTTACAACAAAATGTCCTAGATATATCCAGTGTTAAACGGTGCATTTGTGACAACCCAAGTTGTGATGCAGTGCTTCACAGTCACAGAACATTCTGTGATTTCTGTTGCCTCCTCAATGACTCTCGGTCAAACAGGGCCACCTTTTTTTGTTCCGGGAAGGATTGTCTCGTAACAGTACATTTCAGTAAACTAACACTAGTGCTACAATGTGATCAGTAAGAAATGGAAAGAGGTTAAAAGCCAGCTTTCTATGGTGAGTAATGAAAAAAATAGGAGAATCTTGGCCTATTTTACCATTTCTATCCAAACCTAGTCATAATCTCGCCCACCGTTTAAAGACAGCTATAGTTTAGAAATATTAGTTCCTATTAGTCCCTGTTCCTTCAGAGTAATCTTTAAATAGAGGGGTGGCTTTTCAATGTTACAGCTGTCTCATAAACTTCTTAGAGAAATTATTTCCACAATACCTATCAAGTAGGTGCATCATAGCTTTTTACCAGTGTCACTAGGGTGGAAGTAGCAAGAGCAGAAGATAAGCCTATGAGAAGAAACATTGGTGGGGAAATTTTTTCACTTGCAGAAAGGTGAGGCAGAGTGAAGAGCACTGGGGTAGTACTGCTTCCAACCCCAGGTTCCTCATGGCACCTGTCTTTCCTTTATTCAGTTCTGGTATTCCATGCTGCTGAATGTTGCTTACATTTCTGGAGAAACACTGCTGTGGCAGGAGTTAGTTCTTTAAAAAGACACTAGCTTTGTTTCAAAATAAAATTATGCTTAGTTACTCTAGCACAAAGGATTTATTAAAATTAGCTAAAAGTATTTTTTTAAATGATTATAAGTGGCAACAAGAACAAAAATAGTATGATTAGACATGTATAAAGAACTAAGTCCATACCCCAAATGTTGGGTGATGCTTAAAAAATGTGAATGAGGTAGTAAACTACCCTAAAGGAACAGTTTAAGGATTGCTTCTAACACAAGGATTACCCATATGGTACCAAGGAGAATAACTTTCCACTCTCACCAAAATTTTACATGGACAAGTAAAATTAAATGGCAGTCCAGGGAGAAGGAAAGCATACAGAAGAGCATATGATTCATAATTTTATTCTCAGATAGCAAGAGGCACTCAGTATAATCCAGAGCCCCCCAGATCACTTGATGTCATGTGGAGGGTCTTTTGGATCTTAGATGGTCTAAGATGGGGAATTTGAAAGGAATCCTTTCCCGTCCACCCCTCCCTAGGCTCAAATTCATCATTTGTCAGTTTTTTACAGCATAGCACTGAGTTCAAAAGAATTCATGGTGAAAAAACTGTCCCTGCAAGAATTCTTTTCTGCCCCATCTAAAGCTCCTTACTCATTAGTGTAACCTCCTTATCACACAAGAATGGAAAAAATTCCCTAGCCATGGTAACATGGAACCAGGGTTCTCATAATGGCTGCTTGTTGCTTGTGGTTCAGTTAAATTGTGCTTCCTAATTATGCCATAGTTTTTTTTCAGTTGAATCTTGCATGATAAGCATATTAAATTACTATGATGGACTGCAATTTATCATGATCATTAAAAATGAGACTGAAGGTGGTCATTAATCATGGTCAGTAGTAAAACAAATAAATGGAGTGTGGTATATCTTGGATATCTGTGAAACAGGATTAATCTGAATTTGTAATGAGATCATAAAATAGAATAGATGAGTGCTTATATACAAAAGGTGGAGAGTAGGCAGGCATGTGCCATGTAGTCCATCACATACAATTTTGAATTTTCTGAGGGAAATATTTCTTTTGTTGGCAGTCCATTTTTTTTTATCAGACCTTAAAATGATATACTACAAGAGACTGCATATATGTATGTACTATCTTAGTTACCATATTATATGAAATAGCATGTGTAATTTCTGAAGAACAAGAAGAGAGACAGGAATTAAATTCTTCTAGTTATGTAACTTTAATTTAATGAAAAAGTTTGATTAAAAAACACCTGGTATTCTTCAAGGTATCCATTCCTGGTATCAGTTAAAAAAAGATAAGCTCACTATTCCTTCAGTTTTCTCTGGCATTCCCCTTTTGTGGTAGTCAGAAAACCAGATAGGCTATGGCAACCCTTCCATAATGTCTCAGATTTGGAATCCTAGTAAGATATAGACCTTCCAAGATAACAAGTCTAGTTAGTAGATGGTTAGTAGATTAAAGAAAGCTCTTTCTCCTGTACTGTCATGGTTTTAGATATATATATATATATATAGTTTTCTATCTTGATGGTTGGGGATTCAAAGGTGCAGCACTGTCTTCTGCTGGAAGTGACTAACTGCTAGGTTTTACTCTACCCAGCATCCAGTTTTTCCTTGCCTGTTAAGCCCTTTCTGCCTAATTCTGTTCCTCAATTTTAGAGGTCTCCTCTTGCACCTGTAAGTTCTTATATTCATGGATGATTCTCAGCCTAATCACCTCTTCCTACAACTGTCTCCTGAGTAAATTTGCTATCAGGAACTTCTCACACAGAAAGCCAAATAAGGACCTGCTTGATAACACTGGCGGTTTGAAGTCTCATCAGGACACAGCCCATACAGTTAAAGGCAGGGGGTGAGAGCCTAAAGTTTTTTAGGCCTTATGGTTTTTGTGTATTGGTATATTCCAGCAATTACAATATTATCACTTTTCCTAACTTGCGGGGGGGAAATCCCTATACATTCCTTACATTGTGGATAACTCAGGAACCTTATTGTAAAAGGCCTCCAAAATACAGAAACTGAAAATCCTCCTTTTATACACAGTTCCCTAGGCTGCTTACTGGCTCCTACTGTTCCTTTATCCTTGCAGAAGGCTACCATTACCCTCTACCCCTACATATATGACCTCCTGCCCATTGCTGGAAATCTACTTCAGTGCAATTGTAGAAAGGTTAAGAGACTGGGAAAAGACATGTTGCCTCCTTGCCAGCTTCCTTAGTCATCAGTACAATTTCAGCTCCAATTATCAGTAAACAATGCAGCATTGTATGGACCTAATTGGACTGCACTCACAAGAAAGTATATGTAACAGCTTTGCTGCCTCCCTCCCTATCCTAAAGTTTATTCCCAGGAAGTTAATATTTTCCTGCAGAACAGTAGCCAAAATATATATCTATTCCTGTGGTGGAGTTATGTACCCCATCATCCTTGAATTACCTTGTTATCACATACGTACTGTGCTAATTTTTCTTCATATATATTTTAGATCTGTCAGCGCTCCAAGACCTAACAGCTCTCCACTATACCCATCACTGCAACAGGTGGTCAGACTTAATGATTTATTGACGTCCCTTCTATGAATTTCAAATGAGGCTAAGCCTCTGGGGAAAAAAATGTCCAAAATCCTTCTTTACATCCATTTCCCTAAAAAAGCCTAAATCATCTTCACCCAAGTATAAAAGCTTTGCAGTAGCTGACCAGGAAGCTGACAAGAAACATAATAGGTTTCCAATGCAAACATGCCCATATTCTGTCAGATCCATTTCAATCCAGGTTTTCAGGATTGGTGAAGAGGCCAGTCATAAGTTTCTCAACAATCCAAATTGGTTCCATAAAATGGTTTCCATTTCACTTAATTAGTAAATTCTGGAGAAAGAAAATAAAGGATCCATCAAAATCATTGCAACCTATTTCAGTTAACAATTCATCCATAGTACTGAGGATCTTTCATAATTGCAATGTTGATGGTAAGGCATTTGCTCCCGTACTGAACGTCAAGAATATGGGGCTGTTTATTTTTTTGTTTTTGTTTTTGTGACAGATATTCTCCATGGTTAAATATATTTTACATCATGCTTATAACACACGAGATTCATTTTACATTTTTCTTGAAATCACCATTATAATAGCTGAAGCCTCAACCAGTTGAGACAGACAGGGAAATAAAAGAGTCATATTTTGCTTCTAGTTATAGTGGCATCAATCTTGTGGTATTACTCTGAATTTGCCATCAGTAGTGTTACTGAGGAAAATTTTGTCTCTAAGGGCTAGATGTGTATGTGTGTGTGTGTATATATATATATATATATATACACATATATAATGTAAAATATTTTAAGTGAGGGGTAGGTACACAAAAATGCCAAACTGCATACATACCTGAGGCTGAGGAAATCTTATAAAATCCCCAAGTTTTCTGGTAAAAACTCTCTCAGGCATCTAAAATCTAGCTACCATCCATACCTGACAGTGTTGCTGTCTCGTCTGACCTGAATACTTAGGCTCCTGAAGCCTGATGAGGTCTGCTGGAATGTATATACCTGGCAACTCTGCACTTAAGTCTCCAGGGGGCTTGCTTTGGTAGCATATGCATGTTTTTTAGTATTATGTTCAGCACCCACAACATTAAACAATGACTGTTCATGATGGTACCTGCCTCTGGCACAATAACGTAGTGGTTTGACCAAATCCTTGTTTTTAGCCCTTACAGTGGAGTTCATTTTATGCATTTCACATCAGATAGTCATTACATAACAAAGAGAAATCTTTCCAGCTGCAAGGACAGAAGCACAAGACTACCCCACTTCCCTCATCTCCGGTTACAGAATCACAGAGATGAGAGATTGTATGTTCTCCTCCCGTCTCTATTACTCTTGCATTTTTGGCTACTGAAGCAACCCAGCTGCAACAGGAGGAGTGAAAAGTGTCCCCTACACAGACACTATTATAGAGTCTGATGAGAAACGTAAGTTTGAATGCCACAACCTGAGGTTCAAGTGTGAGCACTGAAGGGACATAGGGCCGAGAACACTGCTCTTCCACTTCTCAGGTAAGTTTGCACGTGTACAAAATGAAAGCCTTGCAATTTAGACAGTGACTTAAAATAAAAGAACGAAGCAGCCACCTGCATATGCTCCAAGTGGCTTCCACTTGGGTTGTGAAAAAATGTGTAATGCCCCCCTTTCTGTAGAATGGGTTAGCTTAGAATATCACTCACCCAGAGATCAGTCTTTACCATAGGAAATCAGTCAGGGAATAAAACAACCAAAAGGATTTTTTTCTATGGAAGAAAAGACTAATGCACGAAAACGTTAAGTTCGAAGATAAAATAGAAAGACAAGATATGAGTCTTACTTTCTTATCTGGCTAGAACCTAAACTCCTGAGACTCCTGCCAGTGTTTCCAGAGATCAGCCTTCCTGCTGATCCTGCCAGCCCTGACTTCTGGGGACCTGGACTTGCCCTAAAGCTTGGGATCTCAAAATCACCTCTATCATCAAAACAGTTTCCTTAAATACCTCCAAGCCAGCCTCACCCACATAAAATCAGTATTGTCCCAATTCCTCATGAGTATCAAAATTCTCTGGCAAGTTCTCCATATCAGTACAAAAACACAAGAAAATCTTTGTGGTACTCCCCAAACCCTCCAGATTTGATAGAGTTTGTGACAATGCCTTGTCAGCAGATAGTCTAGCACACTTTATGTTTTTACCAGCCACACCTGGCAATGATCACACCTGTAGTTCACATTTACTTGTACCAGTTTTATCAGTCTTAACTGACCAGCAAATCTAATGTGCTTCCAGTTCTATGTGTGGACCCAAACACCACATGGGACAATACCATGAATGACAGGATAGCTATAAAACTCAGAACAAAACACCCAAAGTAGCAGATTGTCTAAGGTCTCCTATAACAATGAATATTGAAGTGTCCAATATCAGAGCTGAGTTAGAAAAATATTAATGAAATATAGTCTGTATCTAGTAGTATAGCAAAGATGACTTTGTCCTTGAAGTCATATATTTGTTTGATAAGAGCTCTTTCCTGTTACAAGATATTTTTTTGCTATTATCATTGTAACACTATAATGCTGTTAGTGAATTTAAAAATCTCCCAGCAGAATTATATTATTATTTGTAAGACATTCTGACATATTGATCTGCTTCGCTTCTAAGTAATTCATAGAATTTAGTGTTGAACAAAAGGTATAATATCAAGAACATGTGCTGTAGGGCATAACTTGTAGAATAATTAAAAACTTAAAATTACTTATTTTGACTTAACACCTTTACATTCACTTCAGAATAACTTTACATGACTCAACAGTATAATAGCAAAAGGTTTATGGAGAAAAATCAAGAACTGATTTTTATATCTAGCATACAACCTTCTCCTGCATAAGCTGATCAATAGTTTCCTCCTCCTTTGACTTTCAGATTCTGTAGCAAATTTGAAATAAAAAGTTTTAAGAAAGTACAAGTGAAAGTTTTATTTAAGTATCCCAAAGAAATCATGCTTGAAAAATTTGAATTCAATTAATGATGCCAGATGAAGTAGGTAACACCAAATATATGCATTTCCCCCCTAAAGCTAGGATGGCAATGCCTATAAAACAAAAAATCACTTGCTCCTTTGCTTTAATATATGGTCCATCTAAATTGTTCTATTGATTTTAAATGCATTCACACATGGGATAGTTAGGGGAATAGAGAATAGGGGTGATTTGTAGAGAAGTAGAAATGATCCCAAGACTGTCTTTCCCATATTATACATCTCAAGAGAAAAAATAAATAAGACAACTAAATATCCACCAGAAATACACATTATGTTTTAGGTAAGCCTGTGTTTGATATTTAACTTGGTCCCACCAATCCCCTAATCCTCCTAACCTTGGAGTCAAAAGATCTTTTAATTAAAATACTATAAATGTTCCTCCATGGCCATCTCTAAATCTCCAATCCTCTTAACTTCCCTTTTAAAAGTATAAGCACCTTATTTCCCTACAGAAAAATCTTGGCTCTGGTACAGCATGGCACAGAGTCCAGCCAAGTTATGTAGCCAGTTGTTATTGCATATAGCATAGCCTCTGTGCAATATCCAAAATGTCAAAAAGGGGAAAAACCTACTTTATAGCCATCTATACATAAAGCAGGGGATCTTGTATCATCTGAGTTTTCAGTTAGCAATAATACAAAGGAAGGAGTATATGGCTGCTTGGTAGGCAAGGAGGAGCTTAAAAGAGGCTATATGTTGATACTTTCGACTGTGAATCAGAATGAAATAGTGGTAAAATCCTAGCTCTAGTGAAGTCAGTGGAAAAGCTCCCATTGGCTTCACCTGGGCCAGGATTTAATCTATGGGCATTTTAACATGTACTGAGGGTCACAGCACCAGGCATTTTAATTAGCAAGCCATCCTAATTAAAAGTGCTCTCATACCGTGTATTGGTGTTGCTGTGTCCTTGCACTGAAAAAAATGGTGGTGGAGCATTTTGAACAAAAGCTCATTCAATCGTTTTATTTCAAAGTGCTTTCATGAGCTTAGACTCACTTTATCACATTTTGGGTGCATCTACTCGAGATAGTTAACTCAACATTAGCATAGTTTACTGCAAAGTAAGCATGTGCATCTACACGTGCACTTGCTTACTATGCAGTAAACATCCCTAATCCTGAGTAAATTTGCTATCTGCAAATGAAGTAGAAAATTTACTTGAGATTGGTAACGGCACAGTAGGGTTTGTGTAGACACCTGACCAGAAGCAAAATCTGTTCACAGTCAGCTGTAACTCCCTTCCCATGGGAGCTGCTTGCTTCCAGGGTAGGTTCTGCCACAGGAGCCTGGGTGGGGACTGTGTCCCCATGCCCCAACAGCAGGGACCTCCAAGCCCCTTGCTCCAAGATTGCAATTGGGCAGCAGTGGGGGCTGGGAGACCCATATCTCCCAGTTCAGGCTCCGTAACCACACAGAGTCACAGAACTGGCGCAGGGAGCTCCCTATTCACAGTGACAGAAGATCCTGTTCCCCACACAGCTCTGCAACCCTCCCCCTTCCACCTCCTCAGTCACCAGCTAGCTACTGTGGGAACCCCCAGATTCAGGAGGCACCAGCCGCTCTTGCTGCTCAGCATGTTGGGTGGGAGCTGGGAACGGTCCAGGCAAGGGTGATTGAGGCTTGAAAAGAGCTTCGGTGGTGTGGTAGGTCCAAGACCCCTGCTATGATCCACCAGTGGGGCAGCCAGCAACAAGCTAGCTGCTAGCTGTCCCATTGGTGGATTGGGGAAAGGGGCTGGGACTGTCCCCCCACCTCCCACAGCTCTTTCCAAGTCCCCAGGCCATGATTAGGGAGCCAGGGTTGGGAGCTCCTTGCTGCTGGGGCAGGGGAACTTTGTCTCCTGGTCTGGTGCTCCGTCAGCCCCTGGGCAGCAGGAGCCCATTGCAAAAAGAAGCAAATCTTTTCCCTAATCTCTGCATGTATAGACACCTGCACAAAAGCACTTACTTCAAGGTAGTTTATACCAGACTAAGTTTAAACTGGATCAAATGTATGTGCAGATACACCTCTTTGAAAGAACATATAGCATAGAGCAGTATATCAAATACAGACATTAGTATACAGAAGACAGGGAAAGGAGAGAGGTGAAGTAAGGAGGAGGAGCAGGGCTGAGAGAGGTAAACAAGCAATAACCTCACAGGGACAAAGACATCACAAAAGCTAATCCAGGTAGGGTGCAAGAGAATCAGTATACTCTGCTTAGACCATACTTAACACAATCTAGTCTCTGCGAAATTTCTTATTCCAGTTTCTCATTTAGATTTGTTTTTAAGGTTTTGTTATCTGAGAACAGCTACTCAGAGGTCAGTAGTGGTATGTTTATGGAAGTTAAAGTGTAATCCCACAGTTCGTGCATCTTTCTGGAACTGATTTCAGACTGATTTCAGATGGGGACTATAAGATGGTGATGGCTAGTATGGCTGTGCAAAACAACACTGCTTCGTTTCAACTTCTATTTTGCCATTTCTAAGGGACAGTGTTTCATTCTGCTGTTCCAAAGTACTGTTCTGTTTTATTTCATCAAAACTGTTTAGCCGTTTCAATGCTGTTTCAATGTTTCACCCATAGGCTATAATGGGGAATCATGAAAATGCCTATAACTTTGTCATTTTTCCATGATTTGAATGAAAACAACAAGGATGGTAGCCGTAGCTGAAGCCACAAAGCTTAACAGATTTCAAGGAGATAGGTGCAGGGGTTTCTGGGAAACTGCACCTCAAATTGCTGACAAGCAAAGCTCATGGCATGCATGACTCTGTGTGTGCATTAAGGTGCAGTGGAATGAAAGCTGCAGGGATGGTAGCCCCTTATGAAGCCATGAACTCTGCCAAGTTTCAAGGAGACAGGTGCAGGGGTTTCTGGGAAACTTCATCACAAACTGTTCAGATCAAAACTCATGTCACTTGTAAGTGGGAAGGCACAGAGAAAGCTCAGTTCAAACAGTGCTTTTTTATGCTGTTTTTCTATCCCTCCCCCAGAGCACTGGGATTGGAAGGGACCTCAAGGAAGATCACAGTCACTGGCCAGCTATACATGTCAAAAACAGAGCAGTCCTTCCCCCTTTTTCCCCTTCCTCTCCTTACTTTCTGTTTTCCTGCAAGCAAGTCCAGATTCAAAACTCAGAATGTTTCAAAACTTTCAAAACATTTCCAGTGCCCTTCTTTCATTTCGAAGCCTTTCATTTTGCTTTGATTTCACTACTTCACGCTCGAAACATGTCGAAACAACTTTGAAACTGAAACACCTGCCAAAATTGTGTACAGCCCTAATGGCTAGGTGCCATAGGCTGCTGGAGGGCTGTCTGAAATAGACAGAATAGGTTTGCCACCTATGGCTATTTTGAGATGTCCTTGTCTCTCAAGAACAGGCTGCATAGCTGCCATTCTCCAGGCAGGCCTTGCAAATACCAACTGTGTCCTCTCAAAATGCAAGACAAAGGTATGTTATAAGAACAGATGCATTAAAAATAGGTGGATTTTCAGGACTTGAGCAGGGTGGAGGAAAATTGCAGTAAGGAGATTTAAAAATGTCAAATATGCCATCACTTATAAGGTATAAATCTATCCTGCCTTCTGCCTGACTTCAGACTAGCATAGCTAAGTAACTCTTTCTATTTTTTATTGGTCATTTGTGAGAGACAAATGATAAAGTCTTGTAGTAGCTAAACCTTTAGATTTTTTTAATTTCCAAGCAATTTGCAATATAAGTATGAGCTAAAAACAAAAAAGTAAATGTAAAATTATACTTCACAAGAACTGAACAAGATGAGTGAAAACAAAAAGAAAAGTCTGTTTGATAATCCAGGTGAATCAGCAGCTGAATCCTGAAAAGCATTTCCCCCACTGTCTTTTAAGTTTTTGATATCCTATCCCAAGATATTGTTTCATCTCAGAATTAAAAATCAAGATTAGAAGCCAACTGTTATTTGCAAAAATTACATGTTCTACAGACCATATGTTCTGAGAAGAAAGATTCCCCCAAAACAAAACCAAAAACAGATAGGAGGAGAAAGACCTACCCACCTTTTGCATGAAGCATTTTTCAGGGACTTGAGCAGGGTGGGATAGAATCACACTTAGTATACAAGCAGATGTCACATTAAGATCAACTTAACTTGTTTAATCTAAATGCTAATCTATGCAGATGTTCTGAGACATTGAACTGGGCAAAACGTGGTGGGCCTGATCTAACTTAGTTGACCTGAGGAGATAAATTTTGATCAGGAATGGGTTAGCCCAATCTAAAGGGCATCTGCACACACCCTGACTGTGCTGTTTAGCCCCATGCCCCTCCCTGCACCTGGACTGTGGCAGAACCTCCCACCCAGACCCACCCTCTTTCTCATCAGCTCCTGTCATTGAATGTTTGCACACACTACTCCCACTCAAAAATTACATGACATAAAGCTTTGTGCTTAAAGACAAGGTGCAGTGAATCTTTGCAGGTACCCTTAGGCACCTAAATCTACTTACACACCTAATAAATGACAAAAATCTGTCCCTAGATTTCTCTGAAGTACATGGACTCACAGTATGCTGATTCCTAGTTTTGAATGATACTGTTTTATGTACAAGATTAAACCAGTATCTCTTTCTCTGTGGGCATATTTTAAGATCTTTTAGAAGTAAATACCATCATCCAGAAGTCCTACAGCTGAGGGAAACTAACATTTGTCTAAAAGCACAATAACATAGAAAATACCACATCTTACTTTGGGAAAGATTCCCCATCTCCCCACTCCTTCCCCCCACTACAGAGACTAGAAATTGTTATAAAATGTAGAATTTTACAGATGCTGATTGTCCAAACATAGAAAAGATGAATGCATTTGTGAAACTTAACATTAATAAATACTATTTTTCAGTACTGTCATTTCTAGGATAAATGATGGGCTTTTCAAGCATGGTCCAGATTATATAATTTAGGACCATATTAAGTTCCTACATAGTGCTTGACTCAAAAGGGCCCCGATCACATCTGGTGTTTCTGGTCATTACTATTGTATTAGTATAGTATTTCAGTATGTTCATATATGTGTGTGTGGGTGTGTGTGTGCGTGCACACATGCACTGGAGTGTATACAAATGTTGCATGTATTACATATGTGCACATGTACACACACACACAAATATACTGGTATTTCTATTTTTTCAAATAATCGGTCAACCTCACCAAAACAATACTCTTCATAACTCCTTTTGCACTGTTGCTTTCTTTTACCTTATAGCAAAATATGATTCCTGCACTCTACTTGAACCTTTTTTGTGCTTTTCTTCACTAGATATAATAGGACAAGTTCTGTTCAAATTGCAGATATGTGATTAAAAAAATAACAAATTTAATTACTGAGCCCAGAGTTTGGTGCCTTTTTTCCCATTTACTCACTTTGAAGAATCAAAATAAAAATGAAATGGATATTTGTAGTGTTTCATATTTACTTTGAATTAGGATAGTAAGGTCACTAAATTCAGTCATATTCTGCTTAACTGATCTGTATCAGCTATACATCTATATGTATCCTCAGGTATTTCCTCACTGTATAAACATTTTTATTTCAAAACATGATGTCATTCAGCTGCTGGTATATACTCTTCTTTCACAAAGTTACTGTCTATGCATTTTGAAGAAAACAATATTCTGGGGCTGTAATCAATACTTATTTTACCCATCCCATCTAATTTTACTCATTGCCAAATGGCAGGCAATAGTGCCTCTCTACTTGCCACAGGTTAGAAATCACCTAGAATACTGGGTGCAGCCCTGGGTTCCACATTTTAAAAGGATTTGAGAAGTTACAGAGGTCCAGAGGTAGGCAAGGCAACAAAGATGATGAAGGGTTTGGAAAGCAAGTCATACAAGGAGAGCCTGACTGATCTGGAATGTTTAGTTGTGGAAAAGGTGCTTTAAAAGGAGACATCAAGTACCTGAAAGTCTGCCGTAAAGAAGATTGAAAGCACTTCTCTCTTGCTGCAGAGACAAGGATGCAAGCCAATGGCTTAAAGTTGCAGCAAAGTAAGTTTAGATTGGCAATCAGGAAAATCATGATCACTGTTAGAATAGTGAGGCAATGAACTAGACTGCTTAGAGAAATTGTGGACTCCTCCATCAATGGAGGTGTTCATTAACAGATTGGACAGCCACTAGTTGGGGATGATCTAGGTGTAGCTATGCCTATGTTCTACTATGGGTATTCCCTGGGCTTTTCTAATTGTCCCCCACCCCCTTTCTGCTACATGTGTTAGAGTATTTTTGAGTCTCCCTTAGAGGCATTTGGTGCTGGTTGCAGCCAACGCTTAGAATTTTGACTGGAGTGTGCCAATGCTTCTTCTGGCACCAAAGCCAAAGGGTCCTGGCTAGAAGATCTTACCCTTCCACTCAGGGTCAGGCCACCCACCATATTTGGGGTCAAAGGAATTTTCTTCCATTGTTAGATTGGTACAGAGTATGCCGGGGGGGCATGGCATATATTGACAACCTTGAACATATACTGACAATCTTTTATAGAGGCAGGACAATGATTACCATAGTTTCCCCGCTTTGCTCAAGATTAGAGTGTTATGTCTGTGTTGTGTCAGGGTTGACAGTAGTCTGATGCAGACTATTATATTATGGATTGTATAGGATAGTGTGGATATGGATGGTCCTGCCTCAGGCAGGGGGTTAGACTAGCTGACCTCTGGAGGTCCCTTCAATTCATCCAGTCCAGTACTAGAAGCCATTTAGTTTTCCAGTTGAGAAGACATAGACAAGACCTACTGCCCCTAATGTGCTGCAACTAACTGCTCTGGGGAAAAAAATCTTGCTTGAATGATAGCAATACCTCTTTTGGCAGAGCATTCTGAAAAGCCAGCATGAATATTCCTGTGCTCACTTAGTTATTCATCAGCTTTATCCTTTTCTCACCCTTAATGACTAGTTTGGAAAGCTTCTTCATCCTTCTAAAGGAACTTTAAAAAGTGTTCATATTAGCTCTGCCTTTTTAGGTATGGTATTGGAATATCATGCCGGCATTCATGATGCTGTACTGCTCTCGTTAGAGCAATAGGTATGTTAGCTGTAATGAGCAGGGAACTGCTAAAATCCCCGTGCAGTAAGGAACTTCCAGTAAAATATTACACACTGATGCAATCAATCTTAATACAATTATGTTGATTTTCATAAGCTGAGAATCTGGTGAAATGACTTACCTATGCTGATGGAGGGTTAGGGGAAATGTGTAAGTGCCATAAGTCCAACCTGAGCTTGAACAAAAAATCCTCACTGACTCCCACTCAAAAAAAGACCTAGGTTTGTTCTGTTGTACAATAATTAGAAAGGAGAAACCAATCCTCACAAACAAGAATATTACACCTCAGAGCAACTAGAAGCTGTTATACCTTTACAGAAAACCTTTGTATTTATTCCAGTTCCCTGCTTTCCATAAATATTTCTGCTGAAGACCATTTTTATATCAGAAATTTCCAGGGCAGAATAGTTTTATCTGAAAAAAAGTTGAATCCTCCATGTGCAGCCTAGAGCTGGCTGGGACCTGCCCTAGGATGAGACAGATTCCAGCCAGCTCTGGGCTATGCCAGGAAGCAGGGAGCCCCTGACTCTTGATACTGCTCAACTCCAAGCTCCCATGAAGAGCTCGGAGCTCAGCAGCACAAGAATGTGGTGGGGCATAGAGCTACTCTGTCCCAGCACTACTCGACTCTCAGCTCCTGAGTAGTGCTAGGACTGGGGGAGTTCCCTGCCTCCTGTGGCCCCCTAATGTAGGGGCTGGCTGGGAGCAAGTTTGCTCTCAGTCAGCACATACACATGCATTACTGTTCAGTATCTACTGCATATAGTTAGTTGTGAATGTGTAGATGGTGATGGTTTACTGTGCAGTAGATTAGTTTACAGCACCATAAAGCATCTTGTGTAGACATACTCACCTAGTTTTATGTATGCTTTTAAGACTATATGCATATACTTTACAGATTAACTGATACACTGCAACAGATTTAGCCTCATTTCTCATCATTCTCAAGACTGGTGACTGACATACTAGGTTATTGCTAAAAAACATGCACTGTTTTGAAATTTAGATTTTTGAGCCCTGGTGCCCCATGGAGAGATAATAGAGGGGCATTCAAAACAGTACTGAGTCATAATGACTGCTGTTGAAAGCTATGTACAGGAAGAGAGTCAAGCTTCTGGCTTCTCATTCAGGATTAGCATCTTTCATAGTAAACTTTTTGTGCCAGGGGTCAGTGCTTCTTTAGTGTCTGGATGGTTCCTACCACTTTCTGCGTACTATAGGATTAATAAATATAATTATAAGTAGCAACATAATGGTCACTGTAGGCAAGAAGGATTAAAAAATTCTTGAGTTCAACTGGCAATGGCCAAAAAGAGTATGGTTGAAGCTGAAATGGTTGCAGACAGACTAAGTCTTCCTTAACTTTAATTTGTTTTCATTTATAGATATACAAAGCTCTCTGAAACATATGTGATTGGGTTTATGATGCACTGGACACTGTAATGGTACAAGGATTAGAAAATATGACACAGAAAAAGAGACCAAGGGAACTTAATTTATATAGCTTAGAGAAAAAGAGATTAAGGGGATATAAAATTGTATAAATATTTTTTTAAGGAATCAGGGAAACAGTATCAAGGCAGCAAGGGGATTTACTATGTAGTCTGAAAAAGGTTTAAAAAAAAAAAAAAAGGAGAGAGAAGAAATGGCTCCCAAAGTTTGAAATGGGTTACTTTTTAGGGTGGCAGGGAGGAATCACTCAGAGAGATTAATTCATGGAATAGTCTACCAGGGAAGGAGATGAAGTACCTGTACTGCAAGTATTACAGAATAGAATAATTCATACACTACTGGTAATAATGTGCTGAAGTGACATGAACAGCACCAGGAAGCAAAGCCTATGTACAATTCTAATTCCACTGTGGGGCCTGTATCAAGGCCTTCTCAACCCAATAGAGGTCTTTCCAGCCATCAAAGCTGGAAGAAGTTATGACTTCTAAAATCAGAAATATGCTTTGCTTTCGGTTGTGGGTTTGTTTTTGTTTCTTGCAAGAGGTAGTATATTTCTGTGATACATGAAGAAACCCAGATTTGCCATCTCGTGCAATTTTAATGACAATTGGCAATATTTTGTCCTTTTCTTAAAGCCCCAGTTTCTGGACTGTGTGTGAAAAACATGAGAATATCACTTTTCATCTTTAAAACAGTAAGCTTCTAACCTTCATGGTCATCAACAAAAGCTGGAAAACATGACCCAAAAACTAGAAAACAAAATGAATAGCAAATGCACTCTTGTTTATATCGCAGGATTTCTTAAGTTATGACTCATTATTTTTGAATGTGGGTAGGATGATGCTTGAAATATAAACAAATAACTTTACCTAATCCAAGATACAATGATTTCCTGCTTTAAATCTATAAAAACAATGACTGATAATGCTTTGTTACTTTCCCTACCATATTGTTAAGAATGCTATTATTTGCACTTTTTTTCCATTTCTTCAGTGTAGTACTGGAACATCTGTACATAATGTAGTGGTTTTATTTATTACCGCTTGGTGGTGTACCTTTTTGACAAATCCTATAGAACTTTTTTTTTTTTCTTTTTAACAGTAAAACCTCATAGCCCACCTTAAAAAATTAAGGACCTGCAGTTTATTGATCTTTCTGTTTAACTCCATGTTTTGAATAATACATCAGAGAAGTGACAATGTTTTTATGGTGTGTTAGTGTCATACATCATAACTAGCACCACTGCTTCAATGATGAATTATCCAGACAGTTGCACTAACCAGAAAGATAAATGCTGGCATATGGGCATATATGTATCATCTACCTAGAAATAGAGATAAAGATAGATTAATTTATACACAGTCTAAACTTTAGAGATAAATAAAGAAGTGTATAGCTAGACTGTGTGCTAGCTGGAGAAGAGGTGTATATTTACATGGAAAGGAGAAGTTGGAAAGTCCTACACTTGTTTCAAAGTCACATATTCCTTGAGTAAAATTCGATTATCTGGTCTGAAGGAATCCAGTGTACTAAGAGGATTAAGAATCTTTTCTTAACTGTAGCAGACCATGAATCAAGCATGGGTAGTCCTGTTAGTTATTCAATGGTTTTGGGTTTTTTTTAAACACAGACTGATTGAAGGTTTCACTATTAAACTTGTTTTCAGTATCAGGAAGCTGGTGACTATGAATACACTTGCTTCCACCAGCTCCCTCACATTTTGTACTAGTGATATTTTTAGATCTTCTGAAACATGCTACCCATTTCTATGTTTACTTGATTTTCTGTTTCACTTGCAGCATGAATGGAATTACCTTATTTTTCTTATCCCCATTATATATGTTAAAGGACATTATATGCATGCAAACATGTTATCTTGTTTCACCTGCTGATCTTTTTAGTGCCGACTCTCTGAGACTTATACAAATCAAAGGCTTAGTAAAAGGCTGCTTTTCTCACAGTCACTCCTTGGTGATTCACTGTCTCTATTTTATTACTCTTCCTTACACTCTGGGCATTTATGCAGTATGAAACATATTCTAGGCTCATGTTGTCAGTTTTATAGATTCAGTTTGCCTAAAACCACACACAGGCAAAAGAGAAGACCAGAGACAGGGGAAAAAAGATCACAGAGTTATAGAATATTACGGTTGGAAGGCACCTCAGGAGTTCATTTAGCCCAACCCCCTTCTCAAAGCAGGACCCTCCACCGCTAGATCATCCTACCCAAGGCTTTGTCTACCCCGGTCTTAAAAATCTATAAGGATGGAGATTCCACAACCTCACCAGATAACGTTTCCAGTGCTTTACTACCCTCCTTGTGAGAGAGTTTTTCCTAATTTCTAACCTAAACTTCCCTTGCTGCAACTTGAGACTATTGCTTCTTATTCTGTCATCTGCCACCACTGAGAACAGTCCAGCTCCAGTCTCTTTGGAACCCCCCTTCAGGTAGTTGAAGGTTGTTAAGTCTTCCCTCAGTCTTCTCATCTCCAGACTAAATAAGCCCAGCTCCCTTGACCTCTCCTCATAAGCCATATGCCCCAGCCCCCTCACCATTTTCATTGCCTTCCATTGAACTCATTCCAGCTTGTCTACATCTTTTCCATAGTAGTGGGCCCAAAACTGGACCTAGGACTCCAGATGTAGCCTCCCCACTTCTGAATAGAGAGAAAGAATCACTTTCCTTGATACACTGGAAATGTTCCTATTCATGCAGCCCAGTATGTCATTAGCCTTCTTTGCAACAAGGGCACACTGTTGCCTCACATTCAGGTTATTGTCCACTCTTATTGCCCACTCCAGTTGGTCCCCAGGCTATACCAATGAATGGGATTGTTCCATCCTGAGAGCAGGACTTTGCATTTGTCCTTAATGAACCTCATGAGATTTCTTTTGGCTCTGATTTATTTCTCTCTCTCTCTCTCTCTCTCTCTCTCTCTCTCTCTCTCTCTCTCTCTCTATATATATATATATATATATATATAGAGTGTGTGTGTGTGTGTGTGTGTGTGTGTGTGTAGATTGAGTATAGATTTAATTTTATAGCAGGAAGGTTAAACCAGCTTGGTAACTGGAAGTTTTCACTTCATGCTTTTGTTAAAAAATAAATTGAATCAAATGCATGGTACACTAGATAGCATCTAATTAGATCATCAACTGCAATGCTTGTCCTAGATTCCATGGCTGATACATGATCTTATTCCAAAAAAATGAATTGGCTATAAAATAATCGAGTTGAATATAAACAAAACCTAACCTGAATCTTCTTTGAAAATTCAAAAATGTGTGTTCTTTAAAAAAAAGAAAAAGAAAAAGAAAAGTAGTCCTTGTACTAAAAAAAGAGAGAGAGAAAAAATCAGTTTTCAAAGGGTAATCTTGCAGTATTCCCAATTTAGTCAAATGTAAAGGCAGAGAGAATAGGGCAAGAATATTAGATCTTGTGAACCTTCCCATCCAATTCTTTATATATATGTCAATCCTCCAGAACAGTTGAGGATGTTTCCCTTGGCACCTCTAAACCAGGGAGGGCAATGATTAGGGTACAGATCATTCTAGATCAGTGGTTCTCAATCTTTTTGGACTTGAGGACCCCATCATTGGGCTCTATACACTCCTCCATAATTGCGTAGCTCCCAATTTCAAAAATTAATTTATACTTGACAGTGCTTACCTCCTTGCAGAGAGACAGGACAGTTTGGGGAGGGAGATCATTGAGGCAGGGACAAGCCTGGACCTGCATTTATCTACTTAGCTTATCTGCTTATCTCCTCATTATGCACAGCAACCTTTAAAGGCTATGGTAAAGAATCACTGCTCTAGATATATGTGGTTCAATGCTTTTCCTCTAAAGCATCCACCCCTGCCACTGTCAGAGAGAGGATATTGGGCTAGACAGATTATTGGTCTGACCCAGTATGCCATTTCTTATGTACTAATGAGCCCCATTTCCAAGAAGAAAAGAAAAATAGGCATTTGCCTAGTTTGTAGACAGCCATTTTATTGTGTTATGTGAATGGAGACAAACATTGGGGAAAAAAGAAAAAGTGAAATAGAGGAATATCGTGCTAGTGAATTATTGACTATGGAAAAATTGATGCATGTTTGTGTAAAAATCAGCGCTGTGTCAATTGATTTATCAATCAGCAGTATACAGTACTGGGGACTGAGGGCTCTTCTAGACATTCAGGTAAAGGCATGATAAGGTTTGATTTCTGATCTTCCTAATCACATGTCCTGCCATGCCACACGTGCATAAAAGGAGGTCTGATTATGGGATCCAGATGCAACTGTGAGATCATGATCGTGGGCTCCCCCCGCTCTGGCAAATAGCAGACTCCCACAGACACTGTCTCTGCTCATGAGTCCCATTAGACTTACAGCAAAGGCAGAGCCTGGAGTGCTGTCCCAGCTGCAAACCCTGCAGCTAACAAGGCGTGCAGTCAGGGAAGATTTCCATGTGCTTTCCTTGCAGGTGGTGCACCCCTGCAGATGGGAGCCCTGCCAGCTGATGAGACACCAAGCCCCAGGGCTGTACTTGGCCACATATTCAATTAATGGCATAACAATCATCCAGAAAGGTATTACACTTTTTTTTTTTGTGGAATAATTTCTTGGTTTATTCTTTGTTTCATCACACCATTAATTGATTAACTATGTGGCTGGTGGGTCATGGGTGACTGGTCCCACCTTAGTCAGCAAGAGCACATGCCTCCCCCCACAAATGACCAGTCAGTGATCCACAGCTAATCTTGCCAACTGGGGAGGCGGGAGTGGCAGAGGGGGTCTCCCTGTGGCAAAACTTACTGACCAGTGAGTGGCTCTGCTGCTCCCACCGCAGTGCTCCCAGAAGTGGCTGCAGCCTCTATCCGGCGCTCGCACTCCCCAGCTGGCACTCGCACCGGGGCAGTCCCACCTGTCCACTGCCCCCCCCACTGCCTAAGTGGGAAGTGCAGCTGGTCAGGGGTACACCACCACGCTCAGGGGATGCATATGCACCCCTTATATGTCAGCACTGGGCTGGGCCACAACTTAAGAGGTGAATAACTGATTAATCACACCTTAAGTATAATGTGTAGAAGGGGCCTAATGCATTGATTTGCCAATTCTCTTGCCAAAATTGTCAGGTTAGAAGACATGACCACCTGCCAGATTATCAGTGTCATGTTAAGTGATGTAACCAAGGTTCATTGTATTAGTGTCGTATTAAGTGACACAACTAAGGTTCACCAGATCAATCGGTAGCAGAGCTCGAACTTTCTGAGGGACATGACTGCCTGGCCAGCAGCCTTGCCTTCTAGAACCATCTGGCTGGAAAGCCCTGTGATTGGTCAAGGAGGTTATAAAGGGACCAGCACGAGGTTCATTCCTTGGTTGTTCCTTGGTTCACTCGTGCGTTCCTTGGGCACTATCTGTTTATGAGGTGGACTGATCACCCTCCTCACGCCAAAGCAACCCCTAGGCCCTGCCCTCGTAGCAGTCATCTGTCACTGGGCTTTCTTCTTTCTTGCTCGTGCGCTTGATTTAAACCAACTCATCACTATTTTGGTACCACCGTCTGTAACTGAATCGCCGACTATCGCCGACAACCTTTCGCTGGATTGCCGGACTGTTAAACATGTTTACATTGAACTGCTTTACTGCTTCGTTGTGAGTAAAGTTTTTTCATTTGTTTTAAATTTCAAACCAAGTCCACACTTATCTTGTGACCGTGACCTGCTGTCACCCAGGTTGGCCTTGCCACCTGCCTCGGGATCCCCTGAGTGTAGCATGGTGTCTACCTCAGATAAATATAAAGTCATCCAGTGAGACTCTATGACAATGGAACATTTCAGATTCATTACAGCTTCTAAATTTTATCCTGCTTTGCAGTACAACTTCTCTTCCAAAATGGTTTAATAGAGTGCTTTCCTTCATTATCCTAGAGTCCAAAAAAAAAAAGAAATCCCTTATCTTGTTTGCCACCTGACAAATGAGAAGGAAGGACATCTTAGAAACTGTTGGTCAATAAAGCAAGTAACAACACGGATCTTCAGTATGAGGAGTCCACTAACATAGTTTTAACAGTACGTGTACTGGTGTTTCTGCTAGGTACATTGTATAAAATAATCAGCATGCAGAATTTGTAAAATCATATTCTCCTGCTTAATTACAGTAACTATGGCATTAGCACAGGTTAAACACAGTGGCTTTGATTATAATCAGAAGAAAACAATCACATTCAGTCTAGTAGGCATCCAATTCCCCATCCTCCTATTGTATTTTCTTTCTGGTCTTTGTAAAGGTTTTTTCTGGGTTCAGCTTTTCAAACCTTATGAATCATTTGAAATAAAATGCATGCCTGATAATTTGTTACAAAGCCAAAACTCTATGTGCTCATGACAGGTTCTGTTTCAAAGTTATATTGTAAAAATGGTAGTTGTTATTGGTGGCTGTTTTTTGTGTGTAATTTTAGGAAGGGGGTTCTTTTCTTCTTTTTTTCTTTTATATATCGGTCCCCAAAAGACCATAAAATTATTTTAATTAGGGATGCCAACTTCTGTTGGAGAAGCTGAGGGGGTAATTACATCATTTATATGCAAAATGGGTAATTTTCTTCTTGCTCTTCACCATTCTCTCCTTTCCATTTATTTCCCTACATCTCAGCCCTTCACTGTTGAGCTATTCAGTTTTATTTGGGTCCATCTGGAGTATCTCTGTCCCTCTGCCATTCAACCAGAGCCATAAAAATAAGAATTACCTCAAAAATCAAATAAGTAAATTTCAAGCCTTCCATTGCATTCCCTACACTCTTTATGTTGTGCCTATAGGAATACTGAGGTCTATAATAAAGAAATGGAATTATAATTTAGTTATTTTGACTATTTTAATAAGTTTTTAAAAATATTCTATTAAGTATAAAAAAGAATGTGAAGAATTACAGGGAGACTACATAAAAATGAAGTAAGAAAAAAGCAAAATTAAAAAATAGGCAAAAAAGATACAAGTTAGAAGAAAGATGCCAAAAGTGGCCTCCAGAAAATTCTGCAACAGAAAAACAACAAAAATCTCACACAAATACAGCAGCAATGGTAAAAAAACTTTGAATTCTTTACAGGGAAAGAGAGATCCTTTTCCATTTTGAGGTCAATAGCTATTAGGGATGGTTAAACTAGTAAGCTTGAAAAAGAACTGGTTTCTCGCACTGATCAATGGCAAAGCAGTGCAGGGAAGCATGAACTGCCACTGCTGTGAGGAACTATACTCTGAAGAGGTTCTGGCATGAACCAGCTGCAATTCATTGTTAAGTAATACAGAGGCTTGCATTGCTCTATACTGCTGAGCTAGAATTTAAGCAGAAACCTACATTGGTCTTTTATACGCTTCTAATTTAGGCAACACCTAGAAATCAGACACTTGGCCCAAAGAGGATGATTTAAATACCATCAAATAGGAATCTAAACATCAGATCTCTCTGGGAATTTAAGCATTGTTTAGGCACTGTCCAGTTCCATTCTAGTTTACAACAGAGATAAACAGAAGCTAAGTGTCTTGCTGCTCAAATTGGGCTGCTTTGGTATGGGAATCTAAGCTCAAGCCTCTGTATATCTTTCCAGTGTTAATCATAGACCTCTGAAGATTGTTGTGGCATCTCTAGTCAAGGTGTTTTAACTATGTCATATCATTTCTTATGACTTAGCATTTAAGCTGCTAAATATCACACTTAGGCGCAATTTGTTTTCCAATCTAGAACTGGTGCATAGACACTGAATGAAGGAGACCTCTGTCATACTCACTCCTTGGTTCTACTACTGAACAACATGTATGATCAGGAGTAAAATTAACTAAGAAAATGCCCTGAGTTAGGGGTGCACTGATAGAGATTTTTTGAACTGGCACCAATGGTTGATTTTTAAGGAGACATATCAGCTCATACCAATCCAATTGCCAAAGACAACCTGGCAGCATGAACAGCAGTGTCGAGCTGGTAAGTTTGCTGCTGGGGAAGGAGAAAGGGGTAGATCAAGGCCTCCATGATGGGGCAGGCACTGCCCAGCCAGGACGGGCACAGGACGGAAGCACAAGTGGCTTGTCTGGAGGGCATGGGGGGCAGCTCCCACCACTATATGCTGCCTCAGGGGAGGCATGGAGAGAATGTGCCAATGGATCTGAGCAGGGCTGCTGCTGCAGACTGGGATGAGGGCCTGCAGAGGGACTAGGCCAGGCTGCACTCAGGGTGGACGGTGGTTGCAGTGGGAATGGGGCAACAGGGGTCTGTCACCCCAAAATTTCATAGATTCATAGACTGTAAGGCCAAGAGACCTCAGAAGATCATGAGGCCCAGCCCCCTGCACCAAGCAGGAAAGATTACTGAGAGTCAGGTGACCCCAGCAAGGTGACTGTCAAGTCTCCTCTTGAAGATTTCCAGGGTAGGTGATTGCACCACCCCTGGAGGGAGCTTATTCCACAGTCTGAACATCCCGATTGTTTAGAAGTTTCACCTAATGTTGAGCCTCAATCGATCTTCCAGGAGTTTGTGGCCATTACTCCTGCTTTTCCCCTCGGGTGTCCTAGTGAACAGTTGCTCACTGGGCTCTGGATGTATTCCCCTAGTGTAGTGGTAAACTGATACCAGGCTCCCGAAGAATTCCAGATCCCTCAGCCATTCCTCATATGGCTGGCCTTTCAAGACTCTGATCATATGGGTGGCTCTTCTTTCAACACTCTCAAGCTTGCCCATGAGCAACTGTGGTCTCACCAGTGCCGAGAAGAACAGAAGAATCACCGCCATCACTGGAGATGCACTGATTGATGAATGCCAGAGTATTATTTTCCCTACTGGCTGCATAATCGCACTGCCAGTTCATATTTATACTGTGGTCTATTGTTCCTCCCAGGCCCTTTTCATTAGTGGTGCTAGTCGGTTTGGTGCTGCCAAGTCTGTAGGTGTGTTGGGTGGTGCTCATTCCACGGTGGAGCACTTAACATTTCTCAATGTTGAAGTTCATCAGGTTCGTCTGCTCAACTTGTTAGCCTGTCTAGGTCCACCTGTAACTGTAATCTTCAAGCATGACCACGCTTCCCCGTAACTTGGTGATGTCCATAAAATTGGCCAGTTAGCTCTTCACCCTCACATCCAAATCATTAATAAAGGTGTTGAAAAGTACTGGACTGAGCACCGACCCCTGCAGGGCACCACTGCCCACTTCTCATCAGGATGACACAAATCTGTACACTATGACTCTTTGGGTCCTATCCTACAGCCAGTTTCTCACCCACCTGACTATCTTGGAGTTAAGCACACAATCCTTCAAATTTCTCATGAGGACATTGTGGGATATTAGATCAAAGGGCTTTTGGAAGTCTAGGTATACAATATCAACCTGCTTTCTCATGTCCAGGTGACGAGTTACCTGGTCATAGAAGGAGATGAGGTTGGTAAGGCAAGACTTGCCCATGATGAAGCCATGCTGACTGTCATTCAGAATCTTACCTTCTGAAAGCTAACGGCAAATAGACTCCTTGATGAACTTTTCTAGGATTTTCCCTAGGATGGAAGTTAGGGTAATTGGCCAACAGTTACCCAAGTCCTCCCTCCTGCCCTTCTTGTGGATGGGCACAACATTGGCCCTTTTCCAGTCCTCAGGGACTTTTCCACAACTTTTGGCACTCTGGAGGAGTTTTGCCAGGGGTTCCACAATTACATCAGCCAGCTCCTTCAGCGTTCTCAGATGAAGATCATCCAGTCCTACTGACTTATATACATCTAAGCTTATTAATTGGTCATATACCAATTCTACAGCAATAGTAGGCAGGTTATTATTCCTACCAGACTCATCCTCTACTCTACCTGGTGTGGTTTTCCCCTTGGTCCAGTGAAAGACTGAGGCAAAGTTGTCATTCAGGAGTTCAGCTTTCTCCTGGGTGCTGGTAACCAGATCTCTTGAGTTATCGACCAATGATCCCATGTTCCTATTTGTATTCCTTCTGTTCCCTATGTACCTGAAGAAGGATTTCTTGTTGTCCTTAATTCTTATTGCTAATCTAAGTTCAGTTTCTGCTTTAGCCTGTCTTATCTGTTACTGGCAAATATGGGCTGTTGTGGAATACTCCTCCTTGGGGCCCGCCCTGAGCTTCCATTGTTTATAAGCCTCTTTCTCCTTTCTTATTTAAGAGGACCATGATTTCCCTGTTTAGCAAAGAGGGCTTTGCAGCCCTTCTGTTACCTTTTCCCTGCATGGGAATGGACTTCCTTTATGCTTCAAGGATCGTGTCCTTAAGGAACAAGTACTCTTTGTGCACATCTTTCACCTTTGGTCCTTGTTCCTGCACCACTTACCCTACTAGTGATCTCAGCTTGTTGAAATTTGCATTTTTGAAGTCCAAGACTTCAATCCTGCTATCAGATTTGCCATAGCCCCCCTCCCAGTAGCACCGTAACCTGCCCTGAGCACAGCCCAGACCAACCCTCCTGCTGGCAAAGCCCCAGATCACAATGGAATCCCATCCTCGTCCTATTCATAGATGTTAGTCTTGGAAGGACCTGTTCAGCCTCAGTAAACGGAGGCTGAGGGGGGACCTGGTGGCTGCCTATAAGCTGCTGAGGGGTGATCAGCAGGAAATAGGGCAGGCTCTTTT
>JAGPOW010000229.1:3576127-3587020 GCA_030014935.1 Caiman crocodilus
GATCAGCAGGAAATAGGGCAGGCTCTTTTTTCCTGGGCACCACCAGGGGTAACTAGGACTAATGGTCACAAGTTACTGGAGAGCAGGTTCAGGTTGGACGTTAGGAGGCACTACTTCACAGTTAGGGTGGCTAGGATGTGGAAACGGCTTCCTAGGGAAGTTGTTCTTGCTCTTACCTTGGGCATCTTTAAGAGTAGATTAGATAGGTACTTGGCTGGGGTCCTGTGACCCTGGCACTCTTTCCTGCCATTTGGCGGGGGGGCAGACTAGATGGCCTGCTCTAGGCCCCTTCTGACCCTAGGTACTATGATACTATGAAGGGACCTCAATAGATCATTGAGTCTGATCCCCTGCATAGGCAAGATAGAGTGCTGGCTTCAGATGACCCCAGCTAGATGCCTGTCTAACCTCCTCTTGAAGACCCCCAGGGTAGGAGAGAGCACCACCTCCCTTGGGAGCCCATTCCAGACTTTGGCCACTAACTGTGAAGAAGTTCTTCCTAATGTCTAGTCTAAATCTGCTCTCTGCTAGCTTGTGGCCATTATTTCTTATAACCCCTGGGGATGCCTTGGTGAATAAAACCCCATCAATTCCCTTCTGTGCCCCTGTGATGAACTTATAGGCAGCCAAAAGGTTACCTCAACCTTCTCTTGCAGAGGCTGAAGAGGTCCAGGTGCCTGAGTCTCTCCTCCTAGGGCTTGGCCTGCAAGCCCGTAACCATACGAGTGGCCCTTCTCTGGACCCTCTCCAGGTTATCCGCATCTCTCTTAAAGTGTGGCACCCAAGATCGAATGCAGTATTCCAATTGCAGGCTGACCAGCACTGTATAGAGGGGAAGTATTACCTCCTTGGATCTGTTTATCATGCATCTGCTGATGCACAATAAAGTGCCATTAGCTTTTCTAATGACTTTGTCACACTGCCAACTCATGTTCATCTTGGAGTCCACTAGGACTCTGAGATCCCTTTTCACTTCCGTGACACCAAGCAGGTCACTTCCTAGGCAATAGGTATGCTGGACATTTTTCCTCCCTAGGTTCAGCGCTTTGCATTTCTCCTTGTTGAATTGCATTCTGGTGTTTTCTGCCCATATGTCCAACCTGTCTAGGTCTACTTGTAGTAGTTGTTCTCTGCTCTCCAGTGTGTGCACTTCTCCCCACAGTTTTGTGTCATCCGCAAACTTGGACAGAGTACACTTCACTCCCTCGTCCAAGTCGCTGATGAAGACATTGAAGAGTATCGGTCCTAGGGCCAACCCCTGTGGGACTCCACTGCCCACACCCTTCCAGGTCAATACCGACCCATCCACTATGACTCTCTGGATGTGACCCTCCAGCCAGTGTTCACCAGTATGGTGTGGGATACCGTATCGAAGGCCTTCCTGAAGTCTAAGTATATGACATCAACCCCTACTCCTGCGTCCAGGCATTTTGTAACCTGGTCATAAAAAGAGACCAGATTAGTCAGGCATGATCTACCTGCTATGAATTGTCCTGTGCAGATCCAGGGGAATACCCCCCCATGCCTTCCTGGGATGCATGCAGAGGTGGGAGTCACCCCTCCTCTTCACTCCCCAGATGAGCCACTCACAGCTCCATCCCACCCTTGCTGAGCAGCCCCCTCCCCATGGCCTCACTCTTTGTGGGGACCTCAATCTATCCCCCCCACACCACTTCCCCCCTTCCACCCCTTCCCCCACAAAAGACTTACCAGTTGGATGCTACCAGACTGTGCTCCTGGCTATCTGCATGCTACACTGCGACTGTATCTATGCATGGGGCATTTATCAGTGACATTATCAGCCACATCAGCCAAAAAAGGTTGATTGCCTATACTGTTAATTTTCTCTATATCAGTGCTTATCTGATATGGGACCGATGTATCAGTGCACCTCTACCCTGACTAAGCAGTTAAAGTCCCCAGCAGAGATGATTCCCCAGCAGAGTGTTGTAAATTGATGGAATGACCTTATCCTGGAGAGCCATCTTCAGTGGTGTCCCCCAAGGACCAGTGCTTGGGCTTATGCCTTGTAACATCTTTATCAATGACTTGGATGAGGGAATAGAAAGTGCAGTGATTAGGTTGACAGATGTGCCTGCATTTCCCATGGCTTGGTGACATCTGAGGAAAGGGTAAAGATCCAGGATAACCTTGATAGACTGGTCCTATGGGCAGAACACAATCAGATGAGGTTCAACAGGGACAAGTGCTGGGTTCTTCATCTGGGTAGGAAGAACCTTTATTATCACTATACAATAGGTGGTCGTCCACTGGCTGATACTGCATCTGAAAGGGATCTGGGGTTAACAACTGGTGACAACCAGAAGAAGAATATGAGCCAACACTGTGATGAAGTCATCAGCAGGGCAAACAGAGCGCTGAAGTGCATCAGCTGATGTGTTACAAATAGATCCAGAGAGGTGCTCCTCCCACTCTATTCAGCATTGGTGATGCCACAGCTGGAGTAATGTGTCCAGTTCTGGGCACCACACTTCAGGAAGGGTACAGAGAAGCACCACCCATATGATCAGGGGCCTGAAGGATAAGCCTTGTGAGGAGAGACTCTGGAAACTGGGTTTGTTCAGTCTAAGTAAGAGAAGACTGAGAGGTGACTCGATAGCCACCTACAAGTATGCCAGGGGTGAACAACAAGATGGTAGCAACTCTTCAAAACGGCACCCCTTGGAAGGACAAGGACCGATGGACAAAAGCTAGTTGAGGAAAAATTTAGGCTAGACATAAGAAAAAACATTTTCTGTAAAGGTATCTAGAATCTGTAACACTTCCAGCAGAGGTGGTGCAGTTGCCATCCCTGGAGGTGTTCAACGAGGTGCTTGTCCAGCTGCCTCTTGAACTTGTTGGAGCCCAATGATCTCCTGCCCGTGGCAGGGGACCAGACTTGATGATCTTACAGGTCCCATCTGATCCTTCCATTCTATGATACTTTGTCCATAAATTAGGAAGACAGCTACAGAAGTTTTAAGCATTGCCTCACATTGCATAAGCAAGAACTGGGTGCCAAAAAAATGGAGGACATGCAGAAAGTAGCTGATAAAATATTAGGAAAGGAAAAAAAACCGTAAATATTTATCTGTTTTAAGGCTGGAGAGCCAATATTGAAAATTTGGGGTCTGAGTTCTTGATAGACAACATTATTATTAGGATCTAGAACAACAGTCAGAAATTACTAAAAAAAAAACCCCAAATTAACGCAGATTCATTAGAATTTGCTGAGCAAAGAATGTCATCCAATCCAGATGAGAGTTTATAGGGAGCAGACAGTGCTCTAACACAGTAGACATCTGAGAAATTCAAGACTCTTAAAGATAAGGGACTTGAAGCAAAATGTGGAGCTGATGTGGGATTCTACAAAACAAAAACAAAAACAAAAACCTCATAGAATTGCAATAGAGATGGTAAAGTGAGAAATGGATTATATAAGTTCATTGAACAGAACATATTTGCCTTTTGATAGAGGGGTGGAAATTTTAGACTGGATTGCACCATTTTTAAACCAGCCTGTGCATGCTGAACTTCTGTTCTATTTGGGTATAAAATGGTTTGCATGTTGAACTTCTGTTCTGTTATGATTATAGACCAGTTGCCAATCACTTACACTGGTAAAGTGTAATTTCTGTACCTGGCCTATAACAGCTTGCAGATGACAACAAAATATACAAAACATGGGCAGAGAGAATGACATTTACACTGCTACCTCAGATACATTCTGCATAGGAGCAATGGATTATATTTCATCAGAATACTGAATGGACCATGAGTCTAAAAGTAAACCCGATTAGACAAAGCTTTGTCAAGGCTGACATGATGTAGTTGGGGCTGGTTCTGCTTTCAGCAGGGCGTTGGACTAGATGACCTCCTGAGGTCCTTTCCAACCCTTTCTATGATTCCATGAGTCATTAGCTTTAAGTTTGAAACAAGACAACATGGTGCCAGAAAAAAAACCAACAACATATCAACACTGAAAGAAAAGCTATCGATACTTGAAAGAAAAAGAGGTGAAACTGATGGCTTACAATAGTAAACTTATTTCTAGAAATGAATAAAATTCACTAAATGTATAACCGAAAGAGATACATTTTGCAATAGTATCGGGGGAAAAAAGGATTAAAAATGTATCTAGCCCTTGCTCTTAGCAAGTGCATACACTTGTCAAAAGAGCAAGAAACCAAACTGGTTTAGGAAAATTAGGAGGCTATCTTTCAAAGGATAGAAAAACTATGAGCCAAATACAACTAAAGGACCTGAGCCATAATTCAGACTCTACAGCAGAGATTAAAGTAACATCTTGATAATCCTATTCCAGCATTAAAAAAGAGAGAAAAGAAATAAGTGCTTGTACAGATCCAAAATAACTAAATTAAATAAATGAAAAAGAAACATTTTCTCCTAAATATAAAGGAAGAAACCCTGGTAAAGGCAGCTCAAGTCAAATATATTACTGATGTTTGACGCATCAGTGTGGTTTTTGTCTTAATTACTTGCCCTTATTAAACTAAAGCACACATTATTGCTTATTAATACATTAGTCCCTCAAATATCCTTTTGGTGCATGATCAGAACCTGAGAAAATACAATAAAAATAAGGCAAAGGTATTTAAAGAGATGATATTTTTAAAAAGCAGTAGAAGATTCTGACTAAGAGCTCTTAGCAGCTTTAGAAACAGCCAGAATTCTGGGCTTAAAATCTCAAACACTTAAATGCCACGAGATACAACAAACAAACGAAAAGGCCAAAACACTAAAGGAAACAGCTAAACAAAACAAATGCAAAAATGCTGGGGAGAAGTTAACAGATCAGGAAATACAGCAATATAACATTAAGATCAAGGTAAACACATCTTTGAACTGCAAGAGAGGTACACATATCATTTAGAAGGATAAATGCTTTAGAGAGATTAGCACTTAACCTTCAGCCCAAACCAGTAAGCAGTGTGCTACTGTGCAAAGACTTCCAGTGGATATAGGACACAAAAATGAATGAAGAGTTTAAGACACTGAAGACATTAATTAAAAAAGACCTTCTCACAAAGTAGAATAACAGTGCAAAACTGAATTGTCCAGGGAGATTTCCAGATTTGGGCTAAGTACAGACAGTCAAAATGCAGAAGTGAACAAACATTTACCTCTGAGACAGAAAATACAGCCACATGTCTGCAGTGGCTCAGGCCAGAAGCCAGGGAGCACTAAAGCACAACTCCCTAGCATGTAGCTAGCAGAGGCTGTATGTTTGCTTTCCCTTCCTGCTTCTCTCTGGGATTTGCAGTGCAGAATTACAGCAGCAGGACTCTGCAGGGCTGTTTATCACTTTTCCCTCCTGCTTCCAGCTGCCTCTGAGATTTTTAGTCCACAGCTGCAGCCAGCAGTAAGTTTGAGCAGGAGAAGGGGTGCTTGACCCCCTTCCCTGGCCCCAGACAGTACTTGCCTGGAGGGCAGCCCACCCCTGTAAACTGGCATGCATCCCCAGCTGGGTTTGTCCCCTTCCCTGTCCCCCTTGCCAGCTAGCCCTCACTGCTCCAGCTAGGGAGCAGAAGGGTGGGGCCACCCCCTGCCCTCTGGAGCAGGCAGACTAACTCAGTCCAAAGCTGGAAAGCCTGCTGGGATGCTCAGGGATTGAGATTTAACTTGAACCAGGAAGGGATCTGGGATAGAAGTTCCATAAACTGGTTTGACCTGAAGCAGTTAACTCTGATACTAAATTCACCCAGGTTTATCCTAAACCAGTTTCAGCCATTTTGAAACTGGTTATGTGCACTAAATTAATGGTTTAAACCTGTAACAGAACAGATTCTGATGACTTGCATAACTTCTGTTCCTAACCTTAATGAATTTAGCATTGCCTGACAACAATGATCCTGAGGTTTCTGGGGAGAATCAGAAGTCTATGCAGCAAGGCAAGGCTCTTAAGTCTAAATGAACTTTATTAATTTAGTTAATAAATGTGTTATATGTATTTGGATTCCTGTATTGTGTTAATGTTGTTAATTACAATGCTTGGCTAGGGTAAGAAGATCAGCACAAGCCGGTTGGAATCTACTGCTGTGCTGTGCAGACGCTTATGTTACACAATACTGATCAGTTAGAGCTCAGACACTGAATGAAGCATATCTTTCTCTGTCAGACTCGTTGGCTGTGAGCGATGGCTGAGCAGTATTGCTGCAAGTGCTGTATCTGTTCTATAGATAAACAGAGGGTTGTATTCTCCAGAGCCATCAATTACATTTTTCAGAAGCAGAAATGTTTACAAGATAATTATTTTTAAAAGAAATGACTGGCCTCTACTCAAATTAATTGAGTGTTTTCTTTGATTTAGCTTAAAAACAGGTTTAAAAAAGCTCTGCTTTGCCTTGCCTAATTCTACACTTCATTTTGGAAGGTTCTAAGTCGTCTTTACTCCACAAAGTTGTTTGGCTGAATCCATGGGATCAAAATGAGGACTTACAATGTTTATCCCACTTAGACATGAAAGAAAGTTATATTTTTCCCCCAGTACAGATATCCCAGATAACACAACACCTAGAAATTGCTACCTTCTGAGATGTTCCTAAAGAGTAAGCCTGAGAACATGTGAAATTTTGTAAAGGTAGCCCAGTTCACTATTTTCTATTAGTACTAGAAGACTTTCCCTTTGATGTGTCTACTTGCTAAAATGGAAAATAACAATAGTTAAAGAATTGTTCTAGAAGTGGGGAAATGTCCATTAGACATCTCCTTGATTAGCCAGTCCATTAGGAGCACTTTCTATTAACATAATTCAGATATTGATTAAGGGTACATAAAGGCATTCCATTTAGATCAACCTAATCAGACTTAGGTCAATCTAAATGCCTAACTAGACAGGTGTTCAGAGGACTTAAATCACCCAAGAAATGGTGGGCCTGATCTGAAAAAAGGTTAGCCCAATCTTGCTAATGCCTGCCTATATTTGCAGTGAAGCCCTGAAGCTGAGAAAACCCTGCTGGTTCCTCCAGCCCCAGAGCTTCACTTTTCTCACACTACTCCTGACCCTAACTCCTTTTCTCCTCCCTACCCCCTCAGCCTTTGACTAGGCAACCAACCCCTACAGATCCATCAACCCTGAGTTACACTGATTCCCTGCATAGCTCCCAGAAGCAGCAGTTCATGCCTTCATGTGTCATGACCGGTCTATGTTTATGCGGCTTAATTTAAGCCACATGAACATAGAGCATGTGTGGTGAATGACTGTATTTACCCTGAGAATGTAGGAGAAAAATATTAGTTTCTTTTTCTGGCTACCTCAGTTCCCTTAATTTGAAGTTAGCACCACTTCTGGCTATAATCAGGAGCTGTCTTTTAATCTGTTTTTAGAGATTACTTTGTTTTATTTAGTTTGTTAAATTGCACCCCTTACTATAATATCTCAGATAGATGCAAATAAGATATGATTCAGCAAAACACATCAAGAGACGCATCAAAAGAAAGTTCTCATCAATTTGTACTTTCAACATTTGAAAAATCTAGCTATTTTATTGAAGCAGATACATTTTGTACATTTTTGATGCAGTTTCAAAATTGAAATGCCTAAGTTAAACAATCCATTGGAACAGAGATCAACATAGCACTGCTTTTGCTTGGCTTCCTGGAGTAAACATCTTCATTGCCAATTAGTCTAATGCCAAATTATTGTCTTTCAAGTTTGCAGAAAAAAAGCACTTTGGCACATTATAGATAGTGTAATTCACACTAAATATGTGTTTTATTTTCCCTTGATATCATTAATTATACTAAAGTATGGCAGTGTTAGGATTAAGGCTTTTTCAGAGTTTATTTGATTCCCCTTTTATTTTTTTCCCTAGAAGTTATAATTTGGGATCACATGGCTGGTACATCCAACACCTTTATTCTAAATAATGAAAGACTGGTCTGCTACTCAGCTCAGATTCTAATTATCCATTCTCCAAGGTTAATTTCAATGTGGAGCTGTAAATAGATTAATACACAGTGTTCGAGTAAAGAAAACATTTGCAGAAAAATCACCATATGGACCCTATTTAGACAGATGATCTAATTACCATAATGCCCAATGAACTGCTGCAGGAAAGGTTTTTGTGCAGGATGCTACTTTCTGGACTTTGCCCTCACATCTTGTACTGCAGTAGAGGTGATGCTTCTCTTTAAAGCCCTGTGACCAATATGTTCTCATTTTACATATTAAAAATTTTATTAGCAATATTTAAGAGATATCCTTTAACTGCAAATGAGCTTCTAATCCCAAAGAAAGTTGCATTAAATAATGAGAAAAATAAGATTGCTAATGAAGACTTAAGAGGTAATTCTGAGAGACAAGCTGTTTTAAGAGAGAAAGATTATTACATCACAGGCAGATGTATGTGGCTACTTAAATGTTTGTAAACAAATTTCCTTAAGAATTTGGAGTATAATCTCAGTTATGTGTTATGTATAAATTATGTTCTCAATTTTTTCTCCCCACCTTCCTCTCCCCATTCCCATAAATTTACTCATAGCATGATAAGCAGTTCCCCTAAATAGGAAAAAGAACAGACAGCATAGACTGGTGGTTATTTTCAGTTCTGGGTTCATCAACTTGCTAAATTATACAGATCTGAGAGACACTGTTTACAATGTTTGACTAATCAAAAACTGTTTTCATGACCACAATCTGTCTTTTCCCACTGCGAAAACCTAGCAAAAATCCCCAGTGAAGCCAACCACAGAAACTCAATTCAGAGAAAATGAACAACAAAAAAAATCCAAAAAACATATCCAAAAAAAATCAGTGTATCCAAAAAAAAAGCAATGTATCCTGTTAATTTTAGACAAGTTAAGAGTAAAAACAGATTTAAATCTCAGTGTGCACAATGAATTCCTGTGCTGTACTTCAAACAGGTCAGTGGGACAAGTCACTAGGGAAATGTTTTCCTCAAACAAATAATCTGTTGCTTTCCTACAAACCATTTTCTGCATAAGGGGTAGTTATTGCAGGTAGAGCTGATAATTGGCACTAAATTTAAAGTTGCCTAGAGGCTTGTAGCACACAAATGTTCCAGTGGTTTAATTGTAGGGTATAGTTATTAGAGGTAGAATGTCCCTAGCTTATATGCAGATATACCTGTGGTGCTCAAATTTTTGGCCCAGTAGGCCTGATAAGTAGTACAAGACTGATCCCCAGGCCAGATCACACTGCATGCCCAGGTGAGGCCCTGCACTACTTCAGTGGGTCTTACATGCCCAATGTAGTGTACAGGATGACACAAAATTATGGAGAAATACTGTCACACTAGAAAATAGTCTGGGGATTCAGGCCAACTTGGACAGGCTCATAAAGTGGGTGGATCAAAACCTGATGACTTTCAACATAGAGAAATGCAAGGTGCTTCATCTCAGGACAAAGAACCCATATCATACCTATAGGCTTGTCAGTGCTACACTCACTATCACTACAACTGAAAGAGACTTGGGCATCATGATTGACCACAAGATGAATAAGCCATCAGTGCAATGCCACAGCCAGCAAAGCAAATAAAACCCTAGCTTGCATCTACTGATGCATCTCAAGCAAGACCCAAGATGTCATCCTCCCACTTTATTTGGTCTTGGTGAGGCTGCAGCTGGAGTATTGCATCCAGTTGTGGGCTCCACACTTTAGAAAGGATATGGAGAAGCTTGAGAGAGTCCAGAAGAGAGCCACATGCATGATCAGAGGTCAAGAGAACAGGCTTTATAAGGCAAGACTAAGAAGCATGGGACTTTTCAGCTTTGAAAAACGTAGGCTCAGGGGAGATTTGGTGGCAGCCTATAAGTACATTAGGGGTGTCCATCAGGACCTGGGAGAACATCTGCTCACCAGGGTACCCCAAGGTAAGACAAGGTCAAATAGCCACATACTGCTAGAAGACCATTTTAGACTAGACATAAGGAAAGACCCAGAAGTGGTGCAAGCACCTACTCTGCTTGGGTGTCAGATGTTCAAGTCTCTGGGCCTTGTAGAGTTGCTTCCTCACCATTGCAGCCCTTCTGGCCCCTGGCTTTTGCAGGGTTGCTTTGTATATACAGTGCCCCCTATAGCCACAACTCAAACCTCCAGTCAAAGTGAAATGAAATACTAACCAAATACTAAGTGATTTCTAACTCCAAGTCTCAAACTTCATATTGGGTCTCATCTCTCTTTAGTGATTGGCCCCTGTAAAGCATAACAGTTCAGAATTGCTACCAGTTAGGTCATTGCCTAGCATGATTTTGGATCCAAAAATTCTGTTCACTACAGAAGTTGCAAGGTGCACATTGTGAATAAGTCCAAATATTTCCAAGAGATAAAGGGTGGTCCCAAGGTTAAAGCAGCTCTAGTCCTCCCCAGATAAATGGAAGAATATCCTGTCTAGCCTATTTTTTTTATGCTACATGTTGGAACTTGAAGAGGGATGAGAGAAATGCCTATGCAGAGTACAGTAAGAATAATTTAAAGGGAAAAGGGGGTTTGTGTGAATATAAAACCTGCTTAAACAGATGCAGGTAATTTCATACTATTCATATACCACTGTACAAAGGACCAACATAAAGCCTATGCACCACTTACATCAGTATTATTATGTGTGTAATTGCAGCATCTAAGTGTGTAAATCATGCCCATTGTGATAAGTGCTATTCCAAATTGGAACAAAAACGCTTATAATTTAGGCATAAGACAGAAGACAATAGCCAGACACAGACAGATGGACAATAAAACACACACACACAGAAGACATACAAAGACATCACTCTAATTATTGGTGCACATGTACAACTACTGATTGCCTGCTAGTGCTGCCTCTAGCAGGCAATCAGTAGTGGTACCCATGCAGCAATAATTAGGGTGATGTCTTCGTATGTCTTCTGTGTGTGTGTGTGTGTGTGTGT
>JAGPOW010000229.1:3592781-3622078 GCA_030014935.1 Caiman crocodilus
CCTTCACTTGTAACTGTAACTAAGAGCTTCCAGCCTCGCCCCCTAAGTAAGCCGATGTAAGAAAACTTTTTTTTTTACCACATGAGTCTCTGCCTAGTCAGTTCAAAACCACCCACCTGTTCGTCCTGGTCGTAGTCGGCCGATCAGATCGCAACATGGCGTCACGAACAGGATCATCGGGAGGCAATGTAAGCTCAGAACTGACTGTGAACTGCCCTTGGAGGCTGGGCTTTTGCCCAGTCACCACCAGTGATCAGCTATGGGCTCATATTGGATTCCATCAAGCGGGAGAAACCACTACCACCACAGGTTTGGGGCTGTCAGGGTTCCTTTCTCTCGACTGCATTACATCATCAGAACCCAGCGAAGTGACTCACAAAGAGTGGGTGGTAACCGGATTAGCCCCGGCAGCACTAGGGTGTTTACTATCCAGACCTAGAGTGCTATAGACGCCAGTCGACTGTAGAAACCACGGTCCTAGCTCAAGTAAAACCTAACCCGAAGGAGGGTGCAACCCCAGCCCAGGAATGTGCTTGCTGTGTGAGGAATGTACAGGAGGGCAGAGAGCTGACCCCAGCCAACAAATTCAATTGTCCGGCCATAAAGCCAGGGTCTAAGGGACATGAAATGCTTACTAAGCTCCGTAAAGACTTGGAAACAGAGGGACGCACTGCCACCAAGTGGCACGAACTAAAATGGCACAAAGGAAAGATGATAAATGTCTTGTTCCAGGCTCTTTATGAGCTCGCTACGAGAAAATGCAAACTTAGAAGCACAACTCCCCTCCACCGCTCAAGCTGAATTAGAGACGAGCGGGGCAGTGCCCAAAGATGGCGCCAGGCAGGAAGAATGGGGCAAGGAACAAAGAACAGCTCAGATAACACCGCCATCCTATGCCTCCACCCCACTCCCTGAGCAGCCCACTACAGAGACAAAGAAAATGGAGGAGGAGGGGCTGTCCCCTCCTTATCAGATGCAGGCAGGCAAACTGTATCCTGCCCTACCTGAGTCTGACTCCCCTCATCATAGAGGCACACCTGATAGTAATTACCAAGTACACCATGGACAGAGGGGGGCAAACTATCCATACCCTCACTTACCGTACCAGCAATCGAGGAGAACTTAAAGAGCTGTACTACTCCTCAAAGTGGAAGCCTAACAAAACCCCCATTCAGTGGCAAGGTCGACTAGCTGTTGAATTCGGATCTGAACTAGTCAATCAGGAAGAAGCATCTTACTTTGTCCGTCAACCTGGGTGGAGTAAAGGAGCATTTGGAGATACAGGAACAGTTCTCCATAACACCTGATGGAATATTCCCCTCCCCGCTTTGGTAGCAGTCACTCTAGGACACCAAGCCCACATTTGACATAATGAAAAAACCCAGCACAACCCCTTAGGTCTAGTGCATGGTCTGTATGGCACGCAGTACATCCTCTGGAGCCCACAGAGACACCCCCTAGGCTTAACCCAGCAACAACAACAACAAGGCTGGCCACAATGATTTTTATTTTTTATGATTTTTATTAGACCCAGGAATGATCTCACTGTCTTCAGCCACAATTTTAGCAGCAGTGGAAGTGTATGCAACCCCACATTGTCACATCAATTTAAAAATCCTTTTGGGGACTTGTGCCAATGAGGCTATGAGCATGGCTCTAGGCAAACTACACCAAATTACAAGCCTCATGACGGGTGACAAGACCAAGGCCAGTGCATTCCCAGTTTACCAACACACCTCCCTCGAGGGGCCAAAAATACTTGGTCGCAGAGGCGAATTCCCCCAACGAACGCCAGAAGAACGTGCCAGATTCGGGTTCCTCCTTAATCAGTCAGGACTCACTAAACTCCAACTATGTGCATTAGGAGATGAAGGACAAAAGACACTGGCCAATAAGTTGGGGTTTCAATATGAGGACAAGCAAAAAAATGAGTAGCGGCCGCCGGGACCACTGGCAGCCTACAACCATCTGATCCCACAGACCCCCGTCCCTATGCCACCTTGTACGTGCTAAACCCCACTAACCTAACCACCGGGCGTGAGGTCTGTCTTCTCCTAGATACAGGAGCTCAAGTCAACGTCATCACCCTGTCAACCCCTCATGAAAAAACAAAGAAGCCTATTCGAGTCCAGGGCCTCAATTCTACCGCCACAATGGTCAAGGTAAAGTTCCATGTTCGGGATCATGAGCGACCCCTAGAAGCGGTCCTGGAAAACATCAATATCCTAGGCATCCTGGGTCTTAAAGCACTACAGCTAAAACAGGCTATTCTCAAGGCGTTCCCAATAGTCATTTTGGATACGGAGTGACACCAACTGATACTCAATCATACAGCCTCTTGGCGGTATAAACCGATCCCCACCAAAACCCATTTGCAGACCCCGCTCGAAAACCTTCTCTGCCAGCTCGAACAACAGGCAGCATTACTCCAATCGCGGCCAGCATTTATTTGTCACCAGAATGGGAAATAGCCAAACCTGGAAAGCCAAACGAAGTCCGACTTGTGGTCGATTATCAAGAGGCCAACAAACATTGCCAGCCACTCATTCAACCAAATGCTTCTACCTTACCGCAGTGCTTACTCGAACTGGCTCAATTCCAACACACCAAATGTCATGGAACCACTTTAGACCTCAAAGACATGTTTTATTCCATCCCTATTACGGACAGTTCCGGCATTTTAAACGTGTGTAGGGGGCACCATATATAGATGGACTATTTGCCCTCAAGGTTACTGAAATGCTCCAGCACTAGCAACCAACGCTATAAATATAACACTCGCCAATTTTCAAGCTTCTAATCCCTTGCCGCCACCATCCAAGCTCAAGATTTGGAGCTATGTCGACGACATCACCATCATGGGACGCGACCAACAAAAAGTAAAGGAAATCGCAGACCAATTAGTTACGCACCTCCAAAAGGAAGGATGGACCGTCAATCCCGACAAGTCAAACACCAAACCATCTATAAACATCTCCTTCCTTGGAACCAAGTTTACCGGAAATACCAGATCTGCAATCACTCACAAAACAACTCCTGAGCTTGAACCCATTGCCAAGTCGCTTCCCACCAAAAAGAGGGAACTTCAGCAACTCCTAGAATATCTCAACTGGTATCGACATTACATCACGCCACAACACCTACCTATCCTAGCCTGGCTCCAACATCAAGCTTGTGACAAACTCCGACGACATTCACCGTGGACACACAAGGATCAAAAAGACTTAAGTGACCTGTTGTTCGCCATCAAACACACACCTCTCGCAGCTATTGACTTTTCGAAACTGTTAATGCTCACAGGGGTATACATTAATACGCACATCTGGACCATCACTCATAATAGCCAAGATCAGCTTATTTTTGTCTCGCACAAGGTTCTTCACACTACGCAACACTGCTATGGAGAGTTTGGAAAAATTACGTTAGCCTGCCAACTCGCGGATGTCTTATCTCAAGAACATGAAACTTTCCGCACACCCACCGTGACGTTACTACTTCTGCTTGACGAAACCAAACCTGACCCGAGAGTCCAAGGAGACCTGTCTACCTGGAGTACGCTTGTCTTAAACCACCATTACCGCTGGAGCTGTTGAAGAAATAAGAACACACATCCAGGACCTTCCTCTCAACCAAACCCAACGCCCACACTCTATGGTACAACTGCTCCCGCCTGAATGGCGTCTGACGGCATAACCCACAATGATGGAGCCTATGGGTACTACCGCCAACCACGTAAAGATGTCCAGATATGCACCATGCACAGCCCAGCCTCCGCACAGTTACTTGAACTCAAAGGATTTAAAACCATCCTAAAACACTGCCTTCAGTGTCATGATCAAACACTTCCAGTCCCAGTCATTGCCATTGATTCCCAGTATATCTACAAAATTGTTACAGGAACAGCTCAGGCCACAGAGAACCTCGATCAATGGATGAAAGTCTGGGGTCTTCTATCACAGTTCGCAACCCTTCCCCTAATCAAACACACTAAGTCCCATAGAACAGATACAGACCAAGTACACAAAATCATTGACAAATTACTCGAGGACCTGCTTCGCACAGACTTCGACATCTGCATTGCTTCTGTGCCAGAACCAACCGCCAACCCTTTACTAGCCTGGCTACGCGAACACTGGGGACACCCAAGTCCAAAACGGGGCTACTCTAAGTGGCGATTTCAGTTGACAGAACTGACCCAATATGGGCGCAGAGTCTATTGGAACTGAATTTCCCAAGCTTGTCAAGCCTGTGCTAAAGAAAAGTTCCACCCTACCTCTCACCGGATGGAAGCCTTCAACCCGAAAATATTCGTACTAGAAAAAACTTGGCATGTTGATCTGCTGGAACCGCTACTGGGGACCAAACCCCCAAACAAAGGTCTTGTCATTGTCGACCTAAGTACACGACAAATGCAAGTTGTTCTCCTGCAAAAAAGTAATGCTACTACTGTCACTACAGCCCTGACAACCGTCTTCACAAGCTGGAAACCCCCCCACGAAATTCAATCTGACAGCGGAACTCCCTTCAATTCTAAGGCCATTACAAAATTCACCTGTCTCTACAACATCACCTGGCACCTTCACCTTCCCTATCACCCCCAGTTAAACGGTGTAGTCAAAAGACACATAGGACTCTACAAAGAACAACTCTGACTGTGAAACGGCAGAAACTTCAAAAACTGGATGAAGTTCAATCACGAGGTTTTGATCACCCTCAATGCCGACAAAACTCTCTGGCATATCACCGAGGCACAAAAACCCGAACCATGGACGCCAAAATTCACTCCAGGAGAGGCTGTTTGGGTCACCATTCCAAGCCCATGTACCACACACCCCGAGGTCAAACGTGCCACCATTACACAGGCAGAAACTTATCCCAATACGTATTCAGTTACACTTCAGGAGCCAGATGACTCCAAAGTATCCTTCATAGTCCACCACAACTGGCTCTCCCATCACCAAAACCTACAACTCTAACTCTTCCCCTAGTTTTCTCTCTCCCCCCTCCCTTGTTTTCTCGCTTCTCTCATTTCAGGTGTTTCTGAGGGACTGAATAAAGATCAACGGACACCCGGTCCAAAGAGGCATCTTCACATACCATCACGCACTCCAGAACATCATGATGGTGCTCGCCGCGTTTCTCCTGTCAAGTGCAGCCATCACTTCAGTACACTCCATAAACTCCAATTCTTCCAACTCGGTTCCAATATGGGCCAACATGATGGGCTCCAACGACATGTTGGGACTAACAGCTTGCTTAAAACTCCCTTTATCAGTTACTGACCCGGTGCTAGATCCCATTATATATCTATTAAATGTTACAGCTTGGTTTCGGGCGAGAAATGGATTTAATAGAACTGCTAAATTAGCCTTCCCAAGAGCCAAAAGTCTAATGTACCGCACATACACCTGGTCTGTTAACTTATCCTTCAACTCCATGACCAAACAAAACTTTTTCCGACTCACCTATAATTCTAACACAAACAAAAACAGCACACAACCATTAATCGGTTTGGAAGTTCCCTGGGGAGTTCCAGGTGAAGAAGTAAATTGGCAACGATCTGACAATTCCCTTAAATGGTACCCAAAACACGGTTGGTCACCACCTTAGTACTTATCCCTTCCACCCGATGCCAATTTTACTATCCTGACCAACAAAGCCAAAAATTCTATGGGTCCCCCACCTTTTAGCCCTTCTCCCCTGCTCACCCCTAAGCCAGTCACAACATATAACACTTCCTTAACAGTAAACGTTTTAAACTGCATGAGTTGGTACTCATATTATTACCCCATTTTAAGGGCAGCCCGAATTAGTCAATGGTGTAACAATCTCCCAGTACCCGCGCCGTACCCCAACACTGTACCTGGTGAATTACACCCCAAAACATGGATTGGTCTGAACAAATGTAAGTTCATCAACACCCCAGAGCCTATCGGATTGTTGTGGACCTGTTCAGATGGCTGCCTGTACACAATGCTTCCCGGTACCCTTTCAAGAGTTCAGTGTTTTCTAACAATGATTATATTATGTCCACCAGTGTATACCAACACAGCACAACCATCTTCTCTCATACTACGTTATCATTCACAATGAGGTACCCATTGGAGCTCTCTTTCTCAGAAAAAACAATCTAATTAAGCTCTAAAGTGGATTTTCAAAGGTACCTTTTTGTGGGGAGGGCTAAGTATAGGAAAGGCGTGAGTAGCCATTGCTCAGTTAGCAGTTGAAGTCGAACATTTCATCAATGAAACAGCTGACAGTTTTGCCTTCATGGACCAACAGTTACAAGCTACCTTGTGCATGACTATGCAAAACCGCTTAGTATTAGATACTCTCTTACCTAGAGAGGGTGGACTATGTCAGTTTTTGAATTTTTCCCAAGAACAGAGCTGTGTCGCTATTCCCAATGTGTCTCTTCCCCTTCAAAACCAAGTCACCTCCATGAGAAAAATTGCTGCAAGGACCAACAACATCGCGGGAATAGGAAAAGGATGGTTAACAGACCTGTTTGGTTAGATGGGATGGGACACTTCATCTTGGTTAATGCATTTACTTACCCCTCTTATAACCCTTTGTATGTCATTATTTGCTATAGCCATTGTAGTATGTGTAGGTTGTTGTATTTTACAGCTTATTCAGAAACGCTTAATGAAGCTATCAGCTTTTGTATATGCCCGCTTGCGATTAGATGAGGAATGCTACTCAGATGCAGAGGACATGATTTAAACCAAGTGTGCCATGAGCAAGGGGGCATATCACACCTAAATAAATCATGCTTATGTCACAAAAGTATACCACCCACTAGCCAGCCCAAATAAGATGAAACTCGTACTCAATTGCTTACTAGTAGCGATGTCAGTACACATACAGACAGGGAGTCCATTTTGAGAGACTCCGGGGAGACAAGCCAGCCACTTCGCATCCTCCTGTCAGCAATACAGTGACGTTCCTTATGTAGGCCTCCGAGTGATTATATTTAGAGCTACGAGCTTCCAATCGATTACTGCCCCCCTTCACTTGTAACTGTAACTAAGAGCTTCCAGCCTTGCCCCCTGGCAATATAAGGAAACTTTTTTTTACCACATGCATCTCTGCCTAGTCAGTTCAAAACCACCCACCTGTTTGTCCTGATCGTAGCCAGCTGATCAGATCACGACAATGATTACGTGAATAGTGAGGACAAATGAGAATCAAACCCTACATTGCTTAAAATTGTTAATAGCAGCCACATCTACACAAAACACTGATTGTGCAGTAATTACTACCACTCAGTAACTCATTACTATTGCAGAGTAGCATCACATGGTACGAAGTGTAATGCAACACTACTCTGCAATAGTTCATTACTACTGCACAGTCAGCATCACCAAGAAGCTGTTATGGGATGTTACTGCACTGTAACTCAGGTTACTGCACAATCATTTAGTGTGTGCAAGTACTAAATGATTGCACAGTAACAACTATGCAGTCAGTGTTTCGTGTAGACATGACCAGTTTGTTCTAAATGACAAAGTCACCTGTCCAATTGATTATGACCTGTATATATGGGAACAATAAATTTTAAGTGTTCTGGATTTGGGAAAAAAGGCAAATAGCAGAAGTTCTTATATTTACACAAGTGGTAACACTGTGTCTTTTCGGTATAATTATGACCTACGTATTGCCATCACTGTAAAGAGAACTCATCTTATAGAATGACCCCAAACATAGTACTTTCTGTTTAAATAATGAGTTTTTCCATTGTTTTGGAATTGGCTATTACCAGACTATAGTGATCTGACTGCATCCATTAATACAATTTTGTGTGTGTGTGTGTCTACTGGGATAAACTATGAAATGTTTCTATCAAATTATTCTGAATATAACATGCTATTTTTGTGGTTAATATAGGTACCCTTTATTGCAAAATTCAGGGTAGAGATGTACTTTATAAACTAACTAAATCAAATGTGCATAAGCTTTTGCAGACAGCAGGCTATCAAACAGAGTGATATGAAACCGCTTTATTGCAGTTATGAGTCTCCCATCCCAGGACAGTTGTTGAGATTCAGACCAATTCCCTTTCCAAACTGTGATAGAGCAAAGAAGTTTTGATTTTCAAGAAAAAAATGACAGGCATTTATCTGGGATCAGGCAAAAACAGGACTTGCACTTTCCACATGACAAACATGGCTTTTTTACTATTATTTGGGTTCTTACCCTGTTTCTAGTTTTCATTAGAAATTCCTGGACCCTGCAGTTCATTAAAGCTGATTAACTTCTGAAGGGAAACAAGGTTTGCTTTGAAAAAATGGTATTTTTTAACAAAAAAAGATATCTGTTGAAATAGCTTCTGACCAGCTCTATGGGTAATATGGATTTTTTATTTATTTTGTACCATGTTACATAGGTATATCATATTTTTCATGTACTCCTTTTTGGGAGAATATATTTGACAGAAATAACGTATAGATATTACAAACAGTTAAGTAGAATTAACATGTTTTAAAATTCCTTCTTTGAGGGGGAGAGATGATTTTTAGTCGATAAAGAAAAATAAAGGTATTGACAACTTACTAGGAAATACTAAAAATAAAAATAATCATAAAATATTCTATGGCTTGTTGGTCAGAAGTTTTCATCCTGGAAAGATAGTTGGTTATAAAATGTCACATTATTAATGATATAATTTAACTAGCATATATATTTCTTTAAATGTCCATATAAACTCTACTCCAGATTATCAGATTAAAGTATATCCTAGAAAAGGGTGAATTTTACCTTCAGCTTCTTACTTGATACACAGTAAACCTATTTTCTTACTCAGAATCTGTTTTGACATTTTACAGTTTCATATATCTTTAAACCTTCCAAATTCTTTACGCAACCGTTATATAAGAAAATTAGCATGTCTGTAATCAAAGGTCTAGTTCAAACTTCAAACATTCCCATTAGTTTCCCCTATTGTGCATCGTGCTTGTCTTTCACAGTGTGAATTTAGTAGTGGATAATTTTGTTATCCTGTGGACAATCTTGTTTACTGGATATCCTCTCTCCAGCCTGGTCTTATCAATAAAGCCTGTTAAGGATAACCCCACACTCACCTTTGGTCTATTTTGTTAAGTGGATCACTTAAAATCTCTATCTGCAGCTCCCCTCCCTTGAGCGTGATTATGGCATTTCTGTTCAGCAGTTGAACTCTCTCACTAAACAGCCCATCCTCCAAATAAACCAGCAGATAGATATAGATATAGATTAAGTAATATCTTTTGGGGGAGGGAAGGAGATTAGAATACAGCAATAGAAGCACAGTAATTGCTACACAGGCTAAAGAAAAATGGTCACCAGACTTGTCTGCAATAGGAGGTTATGCTCTAAGAATACACATATGAAAGTTCTTAGGACTGATTTATGCTACCAGAGCAGCAGTCTGAGGACCAGGGGGCTTGAGCACATCCTGCCTATGTCACCCTAACCAAGAGGCATGCTCCAAGTAAAATATATCCTAATGAGGCTGTGTTGGGTTTAAATCACTCTGTGCCTTCTCTCAAGCCCTTTTTCTCCAAGAGAACTGAAAAGCAGGATCTGGGTTTATACCCAAGCAAGCATCACTGGAGTATATCCAGTTTCCAACATAACAAGCTAGCATGGACAAAACATGGATGAGTTGTGCCCAAGCCCCTAAACTACCATGTAGCTACAGTATAGACAATTTAGGTAACTTTACTAGAATCTTAAACCAGCAAGATCTAAAATTCTCTGGCTCCACTGTAGTAAACACTCCACTTTAATGGAAAAATTACTACATCAGTTTTATTCAGTTGGCTTGTGCATAGCCTATTAATTTGGTTTATGCCTATATACATTGCTGGACTGGGTGACAGTGTTCAGGACCTTGCAGTATCAAGCTATACATGATCATCTTGTGATCTGCTATTTCAGTCTTGGGCTTCTCTAGGAAAAAATACTATTATTTTTGTGAAATTGCATAAGGCTCACATAAGGAGAACAAACAAACACAAAACAAAGCCATAAGTGTCTATTTGCTGTAAGTGGCCTACCTTATTGTTTAATCTGTAGATTGTCCCATTGAATAGGAGTTTGCTTGTTTGGAAGTGGTATATAACACACTCTGCCAAGTCTGAACCTTTAATGCAGGAAGCAGTAGAGACTTAAAGTTCAACTTGACTGTATTTCCCAAAGAAGCCTGCCTTATTCATGCCACCACCTTAAAGCATGTTAGTTATCATGTCCTTATTAATAAGTTCATACAACATGTCATCAAATCCTAGTAAAGAAAAACCTCCTTGGAGCTGTCACCAATGACTTTTGCAGAATTCATCTTTGATAGCTTGTCTGGATTATGTCAGGATTTCAAAAAACAAATTATGCCACAATTGGCTGTCATGTTCTCTTTAACGTTAGTTAAATATTTTATAAATTTGATGTTGAAGATTACTATAATTATTGCTTTAAACCTTTAAAAGAGTAGGGAAAAGATTATACCTTTCTTCTTTCTATTTAGCCCCTGCACAGTGGTCAGTACTATACTATACTGGGCTATAGCATATTCTGCATTCTTACCTGTAATTGTAAGTATGAGGATTTGCTTTTGTAGCACCTATTATTTAATTATACCCCATCAAACCAATTATTATGACCTTCAGAGGCTGCATAATTGAATGAAACTGAAGCCCAGCATTAAGTTTAAGTTATACAACAGTACTTATATGACCATTATGCTTTCCTAAAATCAAGATAACTAGCCTATTTTTCAGGAACTTGGACATTTTGATCTCTAGATTTGAAATATGTATTCCCTTCAATATCTTATATACCTGCTTTATTATGAATATAGGGAGGGCTAAAAGGAAATGTTTATATATTATAGGTCAAAATGTTTAACTACTATTAAAGATCAGAAAAAGTAAAACAAAGTAGATCTATTCATTGCCCAGAGCATGAAAAGAATTAGGGTGAATTTTAATTGACTTCCAAGGGTTTGTCTACACTGCAACTGCACCCTGTCTTAGCTAGGCAGGTACTAGACTAGAATTGGCCTGCTAGAAGTTCAAAATTAAAGCATTACGTTCACTCAAGAGTTATCTTCTGAAGCCATTTTCAAAAATGCAAAAGTTCAAGGTCTAACAAGTAGCTACAAAGACACATCCTCATCTTCACTGGTGTATTTCTGGATCTGTAGTGTGCGAGTGGACTGAACATGATTGGAAAAAGCTTTATTAGTATATGTTGCCCCTCTAGTGTAAACAAGCCATAAAGCACTTCCACTTAGATGTCACAATGCCTAAAATGTTCCCTACCCTAGAAAGGATGACTCAGATCAACAAGGTAAGTAACTAGATTTCTTACACAGTGACAGGAGGGTCAGATCTTGCCTGAGATGTTTCCCAAGACACTCCTTAGCAGGAAGGTGCCCTAGTTGTACCAGTTCACAGCTTAGGACCCTCAGATTCAATCCTTTTCCACCATCCTCCCAGGTGCTTATTTCATCGCTTGCCATGCCTTGATGGAATTGTTTGTTGTAGACCCTTGTTCAGTGTTAAAGGGCAATCCCTCAGGGTCCCTTCTCTTCACACATTGTAAGGCTCCCCCTGACCTCCCCAAATCCTGTCTTTTCTCTGGGCCATGGCCCAACATTTGCAGGTAGTCACTCCAGTCCTGATGAGTTATTGTGGTGGGGCTTCCCTGTTCCCTTTTCAGTCATTCCATGCCTCTCAGCCTAACTGCCTTCATTGCATCTCATGTACCAGAAGCTGCCTCCTTAGCCTAGCCCTGGCTTCCTTGAGACTTCCTCTCTTTCCCACCTGTCTGCTTGTTGCTTCTCTTACATAGCCAGGGGACAAGGCTCTTAGTCTGTGCCTTCCTCCTTAAAGGCACAGATACCATTTTTCTCCCTATCTTTGTAATGGGGTAAAGGGGCACTCAATAGGAAGTGTTAGCCCCAGATGTGTTTTTACACTCTCACTCCTCAAAGTTTTAGTATCTGATGTCATGATCTTCAGACACCAACTAGAACCAGAATACATGAATAATGGCAGCATTGAAGTTCACTCTAGAGCACATCTTCTGTTCATCCTTTAACACAGGATGGTAGTAACGGTAATCTTGTTCCTTAGTAATAAGAATACTAGACTAGAAAATCAGTGATCTGAGTTCTAGGCCCATCTTACCCTGAGGGGATTCAAACATGCAGTTCTAAATTCCCAGGTTATTTAACCATAGATTAGACTAAGGGTAGCCAGCCCCTCCAAATATTTCTGTTGAAGCTAGTCTGCTGGACAGAAAACAGTGTGGGATTCATGGCACCAAAGAAAGTGAGCAAGCAAATGGGAGCATGGTCCAGAAAACAGGACATTGTCCAGAGAATGGAAATTACCAGAGTCCACCCAGCCAAGTCCACAGCATGGTGACTAGAGTACTTACGGAGCTGTAGTGTTGAAGATCAGTTTGGATCTGTCCCATAAGAGAAACAGAAGAGCAAATATTCACTTTGGGGAAAACAAATAGTGAATAAAAGGTACTAAATACATACAGAAGTGAAAGAAGGTTCAGGAAAAATAATAAATAGTCAAAATAAATGTTTTGTTAGGTGGATCAGAAAACATTGATGACATCATTTAAAAGGTCTATTTCTCTAAGGCCTCATCTGCAACAAGAGATTTGGGCATTGCTTTTCAATAATTATGTAGACCAACTGGAGATAGCCCAGAGAGTGAATAATAATAAGTATAGAAAGCACAAAACATGAAGAAATGTTGGAAGAATTGATTTTATTTCATCTCTATAGCAGAAGAGGTGTTCAAATACAAAAAAAGATTGTAATAAAGGAAGTGATTAAATTGTTCTCTGTGTGCACACAAGTAGTAATATGTTTAAATTGCAACAGGGAGATGCAGGTTAGATAAGATTTTTTAAAATATGAGGATGGCTAAAGACTGAATAGCCACCGAGACAGCTTGTGAAATCTGGGCTATTGAAAATTTTTAAGTGCAAGCAATGCTGGATTATGACATAAGACCCTAAACTATGCCAATTTTAAGAGGCCCCATATGATACAAAATAATCCACAAAAAATGTATTTTCATGAAGTTTTAAGATTAATTATTGTTATATCTACACAAATTTATGAACTCAATGTGAATAATAACTGTGAAGCCATATATCTGTATATTTTTGTCATATTAGAATGAAAGTGTCCAGGTTTCTTTTCTTATTTAAGTGCCTCACAATATGAGGGTCCTTAAGATGTAGCTTAAGACTAAATCCAGCACTGAGTACAAATTAAGCAAACTTCTGTCTGGCACAATCTAGAAAGATGTATTTCAAACTTAAACAAGGACTGAAACTAACTGACCTCTGGTGGCCTGTTTCAGTCCTATTCTTTATCAATTGTGCAGCCTTCCAGTTATAGTGAAATACATAACAGGTTATCAAATATGATTTGAATTTATTTTTTTCAAACTATTTTTTAAGACTCCATAATCAAGCTCCAGATCAGAAATGAGAAATTCCTACGGCAACTAGACAAATATATGTGGTTTTTCAGGGCTTGTGGCTTTTACCCTGTGATGTGCTGGGGGGGGGAGGGGGAAGGGTTCAAGAGGGTATGGAAAAGGTCTCTTACACTATGCTTTTCCCGAGTTAGATCTGACGCCAACAGCAGTGATTTCATGGAAGCAGTTCTAAGTGGCATTGGCAGGGATGACTGCACAGCTGACTTAACAGAGGGGCTCCAGGGCACAGGACAAAACCTTCTGATATACCTTTAACAGAGATGCATAACATATATTTGCATTTTTGCCTACTCAGAGTTCAGGAAGTGTTACAAATATGTTATACATTAAGCTAATGTAAGGGAAAGCACATGGAAGAGAGAGGTAACAATTTATACTATAACTGACAAGTTCTGCCTTTATTCTCATTAAAATTACTACTATTTAGACTGTACCTTTCCCCTGGGATGTTATGGTACGGTCCTCCTAGCCCTATTAGAGCCTCAGGGGGACTAGTTGCCTTACAGACTATTTGCGGCTTTCTTGCACACCTACAGACATGCCTATGCTTCACGGATAGTATATGTTATCGTTTTAGAGGGGTTTCCCAGCCCCACCACAGCACTTGGCCCTCTTAAGCTTCAAGCCTTTGTTGGGACTTAACCCTTCTATGCTTTGCCCCTTTCTCTGGGTGGACTGCCTCAGCTTAAATCTACTGCCCCAGACCTTGGTTTTGGGGCCCCTGGACCTGGTCTTGCCCCTTCTCAAGTTCCAAGTCCCTGGGATCACTGACCCAAATGAGGCTGCTCCCAACTCCAGCCCCTTGGGAGTCCCTGACCCAGGCAAGACTATAAATTGGGTGCCCCTGCCAGGGACCTCTGTGGCCTTCATACCTCCTCTTTAGTCACAACCTTGTCCTTCAGTACTTTGATCAAAGCAAAAAGAAACTAGGGTGTCCACCCATCCTTAATCAGCCAGGACAGTCCCAGAATGGGAACATGAAGGCCCAGTTTTGGGTTGCATGACTCCAGGATAACACATGCACAGGTCCAGGAAAAAGCTGGGCAGCAGAGAGCAGCTCCCTGAAGGTATGTGTGTGGGGAGAAGGCATAGTTGGGGCAGATTGAGACCTCCATGATGACGGAAGAAGTAGGACAAGGGCTGGGGGCTCCCAAAAGCCCTGTGATCCTTCCCCTTTTGAAAAGATGGTTACCCTAATACAAACCTGCAGCTATATAACAAGCATTTTCCCCACTCTGAGTCAATGCTTCCCTCCAGGTTGTAAGTCTCCTTAACTTTCCTCTCACAGCTCTCTAGGACAGTTTGGATGTTGACCAGGCCATCTTCTGCAGCCACTTTGTGCAGGGAACCCTCTCCCTACAACCTGCAGTGTCAGACTGCTTTCTTAACTCCCAGACCCAGTTTTATGGGCCCAGAGCCCCATCCCTTCCTGCTCTCCAGCTGACAGGGGTCTCCACTCTACCTGCTAATCAGTCTTCCCCACCTGCTGCTTCTTTGCTTAGCTAGCTGTACTTGGCTTAATGAGCCTAGGCTGTTCCTCATCTGCACTCTTGTAGGGCCCATAGCAGACCTTTGCCTCGGGGGCTGTTTTGTTTTGTTTTGTTTTGTTTTTTTTGGGGGGGTGACTGTTGTTGCTGTTGGCCTCTGTGGACTACAAAAATCATGCTGCCCCTTGGACCATAGTTAAGAAGGTTATAGCCATTAACACTTGTGAAATCAAGAGTAAGAAGGAGTTAGGTAAATTATAATGAATCACAAAGTCTTACTGATGCCTGAATAAAAATGCTGCTGCCACTGCCAGACAGCTGGTGTTAAACTTTGGGTAAACCTGGAATTAAAGAGGGCTGTGACTGTACCACCTTAGCACTCTGGATCCTCCCAGAAATAGGTCCCAATCATTCTAGGCATTGTATAAATGCAGTTAATTAAATAAACCCTGCATTCATCTCTTTCTCTCTGAAGCTGGCTAATCATAAATGTGATAAAATGATTAGACTACAGGCAGTGTCAAAGTGATTGCCATATGCAGGATCAGGAAAGTCTGATCAGTGTGGAGTGTGGTGGAGGCTTTCCTGAATAGTAGAGGGTGTGGTTCTCTTCCTGAGCTCTTTCCAGTTCATTTTAACAATATTTGCAGTGTTGTGATGTTGACAGTGCCTTCAACACCCTGGCTGTAGCAGGCCATGGTGCTCTTGGTGTCTTCTTGCAACATGTCTTATAGCTGTGCAACAGGGTTGTTGTATAATTATAGGAACAGTTAAGAAAAGCAGTTATATAGGACAGTTTACATAGGCATGAATTTGCCTTGAACAGGGAGTTGTATTAGACGGCTTCCTTAGGTCCTGAACTTTTCTGTAACTCTACAAAGTCTTCCATATGGCATTCCATGCACAGGCAAAATTTCACTATCTAATATTTCAGCAAACAAGGAACAGCATCATGTATTGTGATCTTAGTCTTAGCTCCTTGGTATTGACTGATGATATTTATTGACCCAGATCATATTTATGTAAATAAAACTAAGATGAAGAAAAAAAATTAGATTTCTGAATCAATTTTAACTAATGTAAAATAATCCATTTGAATGTCAACACTATGCTCTGTTTCCCATTGTGTTTTGGCAGGTTCTCGGCTCCTTAATTGGAGGCAAATAAAACAGTATGTTGGGACAGACTTTGGCCAACCTTATACAGATGCAAAATGAAGGCTGAAGGAGTCTTCCTTGCCCTTCATATGCCTCATGCTGGGTACAGCTGCAACATGGCTGGGAATACAGGTCTCACTAGTACCTCTTCAGATACTAGCTACATGAAAGCAACCAGAAGGGAAGGGAGTTATCTGCTCTTGCCAGCATGTCCAGCACAGCAGGGAGAAAGGCTCGCACTGCTCCCTCCCAATGACTTGCCTATACAATACAAACATTGCAAAACTAACAAGGCAGGACAATACCTCTGAGCTTATGATGTTTTTCTCACTGCCAACTCCTAGGAAGGTCCAAATTAGACACCTCTAGGATACATGCAACTTCTTTTGTTCTAATTAAGTGAATAAAGTGACCAAAAGTGAATCAAATTCAGGCATGCTCTTTGCATGACAGAAATAGTCATGCTGTTAGAGAGAGGCTTTGAAAGGGGAGGTTTGGTGGGGGTTGTTGGCTTTTTCCTATAGAAGTATGCTCTGTTATCATCTCTGAGTTCTGCAACTATTTTATTATTTTCCCTTAGGTCTCATGGAATTACAGCACACAGGGCCACAAAAAATGCCAATAGTGGAAAATAGCACCTTTGTTGCTAGGAATACACTCACACACACACTTGAATTTGACATTCTACTCTAGCTTGGCTTGAAGATCTACTTATTTGTAACTCAGCAATACTGGGTTTGTGTGCTCCTAATTTTTGGAGTATTCTGCATGGCAAAATGTGAATGACAGGTACTATTTACAGACTCCAACAGGCGAAGCAAGTTATGATTATAAGTATCAACAAAAAGAAAAGACAGATAAAGAATAAAAAAATTAGACTCAGGGGGAGGAAGGCTAATACTGGGAATAAGAATGGAAAATAAGAGTAACACAGTTGTAGAACTTGTCAATTCTGCCAGAGAAAGTAATTACTGGTTTGTGTTGACAGCTGAAATAAAGGGCTAATATAAGTGGAGAAATGCACTAGACTCAAATCCTACAATACTGTTATTTTTTCTAAATTGACTTGAATGACTGAGCTACATGCTGTTTTGTTTATTAGATTCTCTGTCCCTCCTACATAGAAAAAGTTACTACCCCCTACCATATTGTTTCTTTCTTGTGGGTGCTATTATTTGTTACAGGACCTATGGCAACAATTGTTCTCCTTCCTATAGTGGATACCTATAGATAATTCTTGCTTGTTTATTTTTCTCTTCCATTTACAACACATTTTTCACTAGTAATGTGTGTGTTGTGGATCTCATATTAATTAGAAAAGATGTTATCCTTAAAATATTTTACTGAGGAGGTTATTCTCATTATAGAAAAGTGTTTTAATAGCCATGTGCTCTAGTATTTTCATGTTTTACTAAATTCGCCTATGTGCTACTATAAATGTTGTGATAACTTTTTTGATGCCAGATTTTTTTTTTTTCAGCTTGAATGCATTTGGATAACCCTGTCAAGAATCTGATTTAACTAGCCTATCAAATCTCATTAAAAACCTTGTTGTGCCCGGTTTATATGCCAATAATGTGTCTATGGATCATATTTACAATGGTCCATTAACTAAGCTTCTGATTACTTATGTCATATGTGCTGTTGTTAATCTGCTTTTATTTCTTTTTCGTTTACTGCAGTTTTACTTAGGGAATAGAAGAAAAAATCAAATCCATCCAAACTTAGTGATTTCAGAAACTTAAATAGCATTCCAATATTCATATCCGTCACCACAAGAAATGGGGGGGGACCCTTTATTGCTCTCAAGTCTCTGCTTTTGTATACTCCTTCCCTTCTGAAGACTCCTGATGACTCTTCATCCATAGCTACCTCTGATTGGTTGTTTCTCTGTCATCCTACTGCCCACATATTGTGTCACCAACACATTTCAAGCCCATCACATGCACACCTATTAATTTGGTCTGTGAGGCAGGCTCCCCTGGGGCTGTTCTCTGAACTCTAGGCCCGCCCGCCTGTCTTGGTGGGCCAACCACCCGCCTGTTCTCGTCCGCCATGACTTGATCTAATAGGTTCTAATGATGTTATTAAGTGGGAAGCTGCCCACTCGTGCCCCAATGCCAGGGGCGATATATCTGCGGCTCCTTCCATCCCCATACTGCAGCCGAAGCCTCGCAGAAGGCATATAGATCTTACACTAATCACCGGCCCCACGTTGGGCCCCAGAATCATCCTACACAAACCCTGACAATGTTCAATACTCTCAGGCAGCCTCACCCCCTTTAACCGGGCTACCTAGCACCCCAAAGCCATCTTCGCTTCTCGAGTGTGGTCCTCCCCAGGACCTTCGGCCACTTGCCCTGGCCCACCTCCAAGCCAGTCAGAACCCCAGGCCTCCAGCTCTTGGGCATTCCTCACGGTGGGCCCCCTGGCCCTTTTGACCCCTCTCTGGGTCCTGGCCCCAGCCTGGGCCAGTCAAAGGTACTCTCATCTTGGCCAAGTCTCTAGCCCCTCTAGCCCCTCTCCAGGCCCTTCAAACACACAGGGTTTTCCATCCCACCTTCACCCGGGGTTCCTAGTCCCTCACTCTCTAGGTCTCTGGGTCCACCCTCTGGGCCCCCTAAACAGACAAACTAAACGAGTAACCCACCTGGCGGTGGGGGCAAGGGGTTTAAGGCGCCCTGACTCGCCTTCCACCAGGGTGGTAACTGGCCTGGCATTCCCTGGGGGCTCCCGTGCCACTGAGAGCCTCACCAGGCCACCCACTCCTGGCAGGGTGCAGTTTCAGGTCATGCCCAGGACCAGGAGCCTCCTATCCATCCCCTACAGCACCCCCTTACCTCCGGGTGTTCTGCCAGCAGCTCTCCAGCCAGACGATGCTGCTGCCTGGCCTCCAACAGCCAAACTGCCTGTGTTTATATCGGCAGCCACTTATCTCAAAATAGCTTCCCTAATCAGGCACCAACTCCAGGGCCTTAAAGGGGCAGGCACCCCTGGTGCCCTGCCATGATCTTTACCAGCGGTCAGCACACTCAGTGCCCCAACACACTCTCCCCCAGTGGCAGGCAGGCTCGTCACCCTGCCGTGATCTCACCACAGCGGCAGGCAGGCTCAGGGCCCTGCTGCGCTCTCACCAGCAGCAGGCAGGCTCAACGTCCTGCCACTCACTCCTCACCAGCGGCAGGCAGGCTCAGTGCCCCACTGCAATCTCCATCAGCAGCAGGCAGGCTCATCGTCCTGCCGCTCACTCGTCCAGGGGCAAGCATGCTCAGTGCCCTGCTGCACTCTCCAGAAATGGTGGGCATGCCCAGTGCCTGGCCACATGGTCTTTCTGGGCCTTTTCTTAATTTGACCTGTTCTCCCCAAACTGGGGCTCAGGCGCCTCACTGCTCTGGGACCTTGTTAGCTGGTGCCACTTTTTTCTTGTGTTATGGGCAATGTGGTACATACTTCCTCAGTTCTCAGGCTCTTTTCCAGACTATGTGTTCTTCTGGCCTTGTTGTGTTAGACAGCTTGCACGCTTCCAAGGCTGTAGAAACTGTGAATGTTTCTACCCAATGAAACCCAAGCTTCTTAGAAATCAGTTAATCCCTGCTGTCCATTCTAATGCATATATCTATACCTAGAAACCAATTTTCCCCCAAAAAACCCTTTAAATACCATTTCTAAGCCAATAGAGATAACAGAAAATGTGAGCAGTGTATGCTAACGTACTGTTATTAAGCACTGTTAGCAGGTGCCCTTGGACACTGATGGCAGGTTTAAAATCTAAATTTACTATCCTCCTGAGATTCAATGTGTTCCTTGTTATACCTTTTGGACTCAGAGGCCCCAGGTACTTTTAAACACCCTTCAGATTGATTTCGGCATAGAAGTTTTCCAAGGAATATATAAATATTTGTGTCTAGATCTGAGAGAAGTGTGTTTCTGATGAGAGACTAATAACCATATTATGACTACCACACTAATTATAAAAAATGAAGAAGTGGGAATGACAGAGCTACTACATCTAGATCACAAAATTGGGAAACAGGTGCATGCTGTTAGAACATGCAATAGACTGAAACTACTAGGAGTTGGACCACTTCCAAGTTGAGCAATAGGCATTCTCATTTACTGGAATATCAAGGAATTTGCAGGAAGTTCACATATTTACATAACCTCACCCTGAGCACAAAGGCACTAGGTTAGCTCACATGCCACATGAAACCCTACCCATACATGTCTATACCCTGTTCTTCAGATTTGGTCATAAAACAACGAAAGATTGCTGGCAAGGGTCTGCTCAGTGCAGACCCTTCAGACCCTGAACAGCCCCATTAGAGCTAAACCTTGTCTCAAGTAACTGATCTGGTACTTGCCCAGGCTTGCTCCACTGTTGCTCTGACTTTGCTTCTTGTCTTGCTTTATCATCTTGTCAGTTCCCTGACTTCAGTGTAGATTAGTCCTTCCTGACTTCAGGCAATTCTTCAGTGCTTTCTCAGATTCCTAGTTTCCAATCCTGTTCTGTATGTTCTATCATACTCTGTCTCTGTCCATCTTTGATAAGGAGACAACTGTGATAGAGGAAGATAAAATCATAACATAATTTTTGTGCCCCATTTTTCATTTTGTATTTTGTTTTGGAGGAAAGGGAAAAAAAACCCCAAAGTGTAATGATTTGACTCTGGTAAATTCAATCTATTATTCTGCATCCCAGACAGATGGCTGGCCCAAGAAGTACATTTGACACCTAAATGAATAGCTATGACTGAGAAGCCATTCAGAAAGCACTCCTTGGCCATCACTCTCATTGCCTCTCACCACTGACCCAAATCCCCAAGACAACGGATTCTCTACACAGGAGCTTGACAGATAACATTTTTGAGCCTAAGCACATGAATAAAGGGAGAAAAATTGCAATTAATGGTGCTATATGTAGAAAGCAGCCAAAATGTAACAGAACCAGAGAGAAGAAGGGGATAGAAGAAAATAAGCATAGACAGACAAAAGGGGTGGAATTCTACTGAGGAAGATGTGGTATGGGGACATTTTGTTATTATTTTTAAGCATTTAAAAAAAAATGAAATTGACTATTATTAAGAAATTGCTTTACTAGGCCTGTATTCCTTGTTTTCTTGTCATGCTGCCCTCAGATGTACTAGAAACTAAAAGCTAAAGTGCTGACAATCTGATAGAAGCCTGTGAGAAGCTTGTAAGCAACTACGGTAATGGTACTCAGAAGCAATGGTTTCAGGAGCTTGACTAGCTGGATTACAAACCCCCACTGAAGGAAGTATTCAGTCTAGAGGTCTTTGCCCATGAAGCAGGGGGGCTAGAAGCCAGACCGCTTACAACAAGTCAGGTGACTATCCTTAAAAGGAGGACCAGACCATTTTGTAACATTACATTTTCACAGTAAGACTGCCTTTTAAATATGTCAATATAGTATGCAAATCCCTTGTATGCTGTTGTTCTAAATGATTTAGCACATCTCAAGATAGTATCAAGAAGCTGGCAGCTCCATTAAAAGTACTAAAATAGCATTCACCATTAGGTGGATAATGGGTTCTAAATGAACCTGCAAGTAAAGTATGCAGAACTTTACATAGCCCTGTTCTAAAAACAGCAGAGATTTGTCCATGTGAAAATTCAACATTACAACTATCTTTTGAGCAAAAAGTAACTGCAGTACATTCTTTTTAACTATGGAACTCAAGAAACAGTAAATTATCATTATACAAGCAATTCAATTAAAGTGATCTTTTGAGATTTAATAACTATTTTCTGTAATGATCATAACTGCTAGAAAAGAAGATACAAAGTGTTCAGTTTTATTGCAATCTTTTACACTCTGCTTCACTCCACTGCCCCACTAATTTATAAGCTATACATTCAAAACTAAAGAAGGAAGCAAACTCAATTATAAACTATGCAACAAGGGATATACTACATTATGTTTGCTCTGCTTTATATCTGAATGAAGAAAATGAGGTTTTATATTCCTAAATGCACCAAGCTGATCATTTAGGGACACATGATACTACCCTGTGTATAGGCACAGTCAAGACCTATGCCCTAGGAGTGTGTAAAGTTGGCAGTATTTGATTCAGATTTGGCCTGAATCAGGGATGGTGATTCAATTTGTTGATTTGGATGACTGTCCCCGATTCGATTCAGCTGAATCCACATCTAAAGATTCAATGCTGATACAGAGAATCAGCAATTCGGACATAGACACAGATTTAAATGTTTTTTCTACATACCTCAAGGTGCCAGTGGGGCTCGTGAATCTGCGATGCTGCAGCAGATGGAGACATCCCACAGGAGTGTAGGGGGGCCCCACACATGCTTGGCAGCAAATCTGGAAGTGGACCGGAAGTACTTTTGATCCACTTTCGGGCCCACCAGGGAGTGTGCTAGGGATCCCCCCACATTCCTGTGGGACACTCTATGAGCCCCACTATCGCAGCATTCACAAGTCACTTGCTACCTAGAGGTATGTAGAAAAAAACATTTAAAGCTGTGTCTATGTTCAAATCACTGAATCATTCCAAATCTTTTCAAATCAATTCAGAGGGTTCTGATTCAATTTGGATTGATTCTGATTCAATTCAGATTTGGAGATTTGGCCACTGAATCAGGCTGAATCTCTGCTGAATTGAATCAGGGACCAAAGCTTTGCACAGCCCTACTATACTCCATCTCTGCTCTCCTCACCCCTGCTTTTTTTAATGTAGCTGCAAATGGAACAGGTTGCAAGATGTGTGTCCTAAGAAGGCAAGCTGTAAAGAGGCGGTACATGGGGATTCTGGATTGAGTGCAAAGGAGGAATGCTCCCTTATACCTTCTATAATATAGAAGTATGGAACTTGGTTTACAGGGATGTGAAAGGGGATAACAACGGCTAATGGTGCAGAGAATGAAGCTAGATGAAGATGGATTTGGTAGAACCCTGCTATACCCTACTCTTTTCATTGCCTCCTCTCTGGCCCTGTCTCTACTTGAGGGAATGAGTGCACCCACTTTCACTGCTGCTGCTCCTCCAAACACTGGAACCACCATTCCTTGTGGGCCCTGTTAGCAGTTCCAGGGGCATGGAAGAGGTAGGGGAAATGAGCTTGACTCAAAAATCACAACACCACATCCACCTACCTTCCTGTGGCAGATCATGACACTTGGAGTATGCAGGCAATTGGTACAGGGTTTGAGCTTTTCAACTCAACTTGTTTCTCTGCTCTTTTCCTGTGCTCCTTGGAGCTGGTAGGAGGGGCCACAGGAAACAGTGTCAGGGCAATGGGGTAGGCTCAGGGTGCCCAATTTGTGGAGGAGCCAGTTGTTACCTCCTCTCACAGGAGGCAGGTGCTCTTCCAAGGAGTTTATCGTGCCCTAGGGTGCCACAGAAGATGTGTTGAGAATCACTGACCTACATGGATTCTGTCTCACTCTCCACCACTGTTGAAGGGGATGAAAAGAGGGGTGGGAAATGAACTGTGCAAAAGCAAAAGAGTTTCTACAGATTAAAGGTCAGAAAAAAAGATTATCATAATCTAATCTAGATTTTCTGCACGTGGAGCCCTGTGCAGTAAGCAAGTTTGTGTGCCTGCTGCTGTGCAATGTGGTCTTTGTCCGCTCAGACATCTATAAGACCATCCAAATAGTACTGTAATGCATATAGCAAACCTTTAACCTTTCTCCAGGCATCAAAAAAGTGCCCTTCAGCTCTGGCCCTTCCTAGAGGTAAGGTCTTCTGGTTTTCAGGGTGCACACAAGCATTACATTTAGATAGCCATCACCAAGCTTAGGGGCGTTTAAATGTCTGCGTGTTCACAGGGCTTAGGGTGCCCTAAACGTGTCATGCCTAATTTAACATTAGTTCTTGTCAGACGAAAATTAACTTTAGATCAGCCTGGGATAATTCAACCTAAAATGGGTTAACCAAACAAAACAAAGTTTTGCACGTATTCCCATCCTACCCCCATGGCTAGGAAAGCCAAGTCACTCTTCACAGGCCTCTTTTTCCCTCAAAATCCCCACCAGTCTATTCCCTTTCCTCTGCCAAATAGCCCTCTCAAAGACTGGTCAAGTCCCATCACCCCCCCCCCGTGTACCTGTCAATCCCCCTGCAGACCCATTAACACTCCCTCCCCTGATTTACCTGCTGCCAGCACCTTCTCCCAGCAAGGTTGCATGCAGCAATCCCAGCTCAGGTTTAGGCAGCTTAAACTAAGCTAATGAAACTTGATCTGGGTGCTACAAATGATTACACCCTCAGTCTGCTCCTTGCCCACAAATTTCTCCTTCCCCCAGGTTAAACTTCTTGCTTTTTTCCCTCCTGGGCTCTTAGCTGCCAACTAATCACCCACAGCAGGGTTCCTGTTCCAGAACTGTCTGCTTTCCTTAAATGGCCAGACCAACATTTTACTGCTGTAGGATGTCTGCATGATAGTAGCCTCCTAGTCATTCTCCTGGTTTCTTTTCTCCCCTAACCTCCTTAAGCCCTAAAGACAAACCCCTTTAAAAGTATATTTGCTAGAAGCTACATCTGACTAATAGAAACTGGGGTCTATATAACACTCAGGCCTAATAGGAGGCTGGGATCAATACAATCTGAGGAACCCAAATACTGATAAACTTGTCTTATCCCCCAAATCATGATTCAAGACTGATTGCAATATAGCTAACAGACCTTTTGAAGCAGTATATAATGCTTCTGTAAAGAAAGCCAGCACTCTGTTTAATTTTCAGTGGGAGGAATTTCCAGTCTACTCCAGTATAGTAAGAGTGATGTCGTAGTCATGATGGTCCACAAATTATGTGAGAAGCAAGGAATTCTTAGGGTGATATCTTTTATTGGACCAACTATGTAATTGGTTTGTGCCTGAATCGCCATTGTCAGAGACTTCAGGAAAAAGGTTTTGCATTTGAAATTTTTTTAACTTTACCCTAACTACGTAGTTGGTCCAATCGAAGCTATCACCCAAAAAAGTCCTTGCCAATGTAATATAAGCAGACCTAAAACATTCCATTGGTCTTCATCTGCTAATAACAAAATGAATCCAAACTATAGGTTGTAATCTGAAATCCCAACAAATTCAATACTAGCTTTTAATGTCAGGAATAGGCACCAGCTAAAATTATAGCAGAAGACATTTACCCTTCAAATACCCATTTACTACCAAGAAGATACCTCAATTCTTGTAACTTCTATACAAGATTTTCTTGCAGAATATTATTTATGTGCTTTCAACAGTTTCTAGTATATCCTCCTCCTTCATCATATATGCATTATGTATGCATACAACATCAGAAAAAATATATATAAAATAAAAGGCTGAAAGTGAGCAAAGGTTAACTTCCTTAAACTGAAAATTCTATAAATAAGTAAATTAATTTTCCAACACACTGGTAAAAAGAAGGAATGAAATCAATGACGGTATTACCATTGACTTTGATGTAGTCAGGCTTTCACCCATGTTGTAATCATAAGAGTTTCTGAGGCTATCTAGAAACTCTGTTAAGTCACTATCCAGAACCTTTCAGGATCAAGCCCTGCATTATTTGGGCTTCCATTAATGATTCAACTAAATAATGCATTTGATGGTTAATAGTTCATTTACTTTTATGAGCAAATTGCTTAACGCATATATCAAGTTACACAGCTTGCTGATTCTTCATTGACTTATGTACACTTTTTTCTAGTCAAATTGTTATGTATGTTGCTGATCAATTTACATATTTTAATACTCAGGATGCATAATTTCCTACATTGTTTTGCATATTTTGTAAACGAAGATCCATGTTTTCTTGATTTCTTGCTCCTTTTAAAGATTCAGCTGCCTGTATTCTCTAGATTAAGCTTTTGCATACACCTTAACTTAAAATTTACAACAATTTATTTAACAAGCTACATATTTCAGAAGCAGGATTGTCAGTTACATGTCCATTGAACTGCATACTTTGCTAGCAGAGCATGCTTCAGCAGTCAAGTTGCCCATTAGCTACTGAGGTTTCATATACTTTACTGCCCAAGTGCATATTTCAAATTAATTTTCACATGTGTTTTTTGGTGAAGATGCATATTTTAGTGAACCAGACTGAATTAAATATTTAAGTGCTGTGTCATGAATTTGTAGAGACAAACTCTCAAACTATTTCTCATTATTGTGACTTTATTTTGTTTAAAATACATGTAACAATGTAGTGCATACCAGTGCACAAATCAATCCATTTTTCTTTTTTTCTTATTATAACCACATATTTTCTTAAAAGGGAGAGAAGAGGCACAAACACCATGCACTATTTTTAATACATTGTTTTTTTCTCTCAGGATAAAATTTTCAGTTGCTTAAGTGACTTAGGTGTGGAGTCTTATTATTAATTTAGTTTTTAAAGGTATTCAGGAAAACTCTTCAGATTGCTCAACCCAACATTTAGGTGCCACTACAATTCACAAAACTGCCACCTGCTGTCAATCCCTATAGGTACCAAATCATTTAGAGCAAGTTCTGCTAGTAAAGTTTTCTTACCACTAAGGGTTTTTTTGCAAATTTGCTTAAGTTGTTAAACCATGTGCCTACCTACTTGGTATGTCTTTCCACTAAACCTGACAAGATTCAGAAGACAAGCTTGTGAAGGAAACACCTCTCTCTGCTAAATAAGGCCCAATAGGTAACCAAATCTCACCTCACATAAAACAGCCAGCATGGTGGCACTATTTGTTTGGCTCAATAACCCTGAAGTTATGGCACTCATGTGACTCACTGGAAGCTTAATTCAATTCCCTCTTCAGCCAAAGGGAACTTGAACCCAGGTCTCTAAGGCTATAAAAATTGTACTAATCAAACTAATTGGGCATTTTAGGGTGATGTGCCCTAAGTGTCTTCTAACAAGTATCCTAGGCAAAATGGAACACAACTTTTAAGTATGGGAATGTCTCCTTTCTATCCCAATGTTTATGGCACTCTTCTGGAAGGGAAGTTTGGATTCCAGTACCTACTCCAAGGTCTATTTAAGTTAAGTTTAATAGCTTTAGGAAAAAAGCTCCACTCTAAAATACTTTACATGGAGGTGCATCTACATGTGCACTTTAATATGCAGCAGGCTATTTTACCGCACATTGTGATTCTAAAAAGCATGGCATTATGCTACTGTGCAGTAAAGTAGTCTACTGCACTTTAAGCGTACCTTAAAGAGTGTGCAAATGCTCTGCTGTGCATTAGTGCAGCCTAATGAGCATTAATTTAGTACCTTACATTGGAGGTACTAAATTTAATGCATATTAATGCATGTGTAGATGTGCCCCCTGCGTACTTAGGGCATTCTCCTAGGAGATAAGACATGGGAAATCAAATCTCCTTAGGCAGAAAAAAAATATTTTAGACTGAAGTTTCCTATATCCCAGATGATTTTAAGGTACATGTATGTATTATTTAGGTATAAGCATGTAAATAAACATATAAAGGAATTATATATAATATAAGCATTATTTAGGAATACATACATAAATAATGGTTAGGGAATTCCACTAGGCAACAGAGCACCTAATAGCCTCCCTTATGTATGTAGAGCTGGATCTAGGGGCACAGATGGAAGTTAAATTTTTCATGCAATCAGGCCTCTGAAAGTGCTCTATAGTTGTGCCATGACGTGTGCACAGGTGCAGGGTGCTTTTAAAGTAGCCAACAGTACAAAAAATTAACCATCCTCAAATGAGGTATCAGTTGAAGTTGAGGTGTTTTAGAATGCCTTCGAGAACTCATGTTCCCTAGGGTTAGATTTTTGCACATTAGGGGCTTGGCTGATGCAACCCAGCCATGCCCCAGGGGATGTCAGCAGAGAAGGAAGGGAGAAGAGAGACAGGGAGCTGACTGGGCTTTGCCTGGCCTAAGCTGGAAGGGAAGAGTGGGTGTATCAGAGTCCCCCTGCTTTGTGCCCCCCAATCCCAGCCCATCCAACTAGGGTACTGGAGGGAGCTAGGCTGAGCTGGCTTGGGCCCATGAGGCAGGGGGACTCTGGTCCACTTTGCACCTCCAGCTCAGGCTGGGCAAGCCAGCAGCTTGTGTGACTCCACTCCTTTCCCCTTCTGCTTTGCCTGGAGCTGGGGGAAAGGAGGGCAGGGCTGGGAAGAGGAATGGCTCTTCAACTTGCTGCTTAACTGCAGGCAGGTTTGATTCCACCCTTTCCCCACAATCCAACAGGTGAACATCTATTGGGTCAGAGTTGTGGGCACTCCAGTTCATGGTGTTTTATGTAAAGTGCTATGAGTTACAGATGGGGCCTGTACACCTGTCAGAACGTACATGTCTACAGTAGGATTTAGGCAGTCTTGAGGGTTTAAGTCCCAAATGTAGTTCAATATGTGCTCTCAGAGCACATCTAACACCACACCAGCAGGATCAGGATTCTCGTATAATGTAATGGTTCCTACTCCTGAGACATTGTAGGAAGAACTGCTACTAAAGGGGTGCTATTTATATAATAGTCTAGAAACTCAAGCAATCATCTAGGAAATAGATCTGGGTTCAGTCCTCAAATTAATCTGGAGAGAGGCTTAAACCCATGCCTTTAACTTCCTGGGGGATTTGCCCTGAACACCTGGCCATGATTTAGGCTCAAAAGAAAATATTCTTCAAACAACAGTTGGTAGGCTACATACATTTTTCCAATGTAGTTTACTATTTACATACTAATGCCAATATACTCTTTATTTAGCAAGCCACAATAGAATCCTACATAAATTCACAAGTTATAGGATTCTATTGTATATAGTGGGGAAATGATAGAAACTGACATGTAACAGAATGTATATTTATATCTTTTGCCACTTTGATCATTTGAAAAAATAGAAAAGTAATTACAGAAAAACAGGGTGCATCTACTTGAGATGCTACATTGCCATAGTGATGGGCTGTGCTGTAGCTACGGCAACATAGTTGGCAGGCACAGACTGTGATGCCAACACTACTGCACAGTAACAACAAGCAACTTTTCAGTAGTGTGGGAAAAGACTTGTGTGGCTTCCAGACTGTGCAGTAACATTGCTTAAGCAAGTACTACTTCGGCTAGGACGAAGGATGTCATTGTCATGGGTGATTTCAATTACCCGGACATCTGCTGGGAGGAGCAGTTGGCCAGGTCTGAGAGGTCCCGGAGGTTCC
>JAGPOW010000229.1:3629069-3664976 GCA_030014935.1 Caiman crocodilus
CTGGAAGCTCCCCAGACTCCCATTTCTTTCAATCCCTTTTTGGGAACAGTCTCCCCATCAATCTCCTACCATGCTTGACGTTTCTTTTGGTTCTCAAAGATGAGGCTGCCCCAGGGCTTCCCAGATCAGGTCTTCACTCCAGAGCACCCGGAAATGAGGAGATCCTAACTTAAGGGCTAATTGCACAGCTCCATACCACCCACAGGGAACTGGCAGAGGGGGCATAAGGGAGCACGTGAACCCCTGAGATTGACCCCCAACTCAGCACCATTCAGGACGGGGCAGTTTTCTGCAGTTTTTTGCTTCTAGCCTAGGCCCACTGTGTTGGACCTAGCATTGAGGTATAGCTCAACTTCCTCCTTTCCTGCTGCTGCTGGGCTTCTGGCCCCTGTCTCTCTTCACCCCTCTAGCACTGGGGGTTCTTAGCCGTTTCTCTGTGCAATACTTGAGCCTGACCCAGCAGGGCTCAATGCACTTATGTGCCCCTGGACACTAATGAGGCCTCCAAACCTTCCCTTTTAAGCCACATCCCAATCCCCTTTTTAAACTACAACATAAACACTAAGCCCTTGGACTGTAACAAAGAAAAATAATAGAGGCAGCATGCCTGCTAACTCTATGGCTTCTCTCAGGGTCACGCTGTCCTTTACCCCAGCCTGCAGAGCTGCTTTCTTTCCATCTCTTGGACATTCAGAAGCCCACATTCTGCCTCAGCCTGAGCTAGCTGGCTCTTGCTAGCTCAACTAGGGTTGGCAACCCTCCAGGATTGCCCTGGAGTCTCCAGTAATTAGATATAAATCTCTAGGAGACTACTGAGAGTCACCTGGGAGATAAATAATAGGGCATTCATTAGCATAAATATTAAATGTTGAATTTGACTTACACACTAGTCCAATGGGCTTTTTAAATGTAATAGTATTGTGCATTTCTCTTCCTGATGTAAAGTCTGTGCAACCTAATTTGTAACCAATATACACAAGCATGTGGGCAAATTTGCATTGTGTGTTGCAGGCACATTCACGTTCCAGAAACCTCCTGGAATAAATTGAAACAGATTTGACAACCCTAAACTCAACCCAGGGCTTATAAAGCTTTGTCCTGAGCACTCTCTTGGTCATGTGACAGCTCATAGTAAGCTGACCAGCCTGCAGAGCTACTCTTTAACCCCTGCTCTGCTGGCAGGCTGTGTCCTAAGGATTGTCCTTAAAGGAGCCACTCCACTTTCTAGTAACAAAGCAAAGGTTTTCCATTTCATATACCTATGTAGACTTGGTATTGTACATCAATACCAACAGCGTATCCCTGAGGTTATCACAGCTGTAACCATAGGCCAACTGAAAAGGGTTAATTTTGAAAGGGGAAACAGGAAATAACATTAAGATAATATTAACTTGACCACATAGCTGCACCATTCTTCTCTCAAGAATAATAGTTTGTCCAATTTGTAAGGTCTGCAATCATTAAAATACCAAAGTGCAATGATCAAATCCCAAATGCAGTTAGGATTATCATACTATAAGTAACTTCTTTTTGCTTAGTCAATCAGATAAAACAAAACAATAGTCAAAATCCAGGGATATTACTGGATGTTTACACAAAATGTTTACATTTCACCTAAGCTGAGAAAGTGGTCCAGAATTCAATGACCAAAAAACTCAGTAGGGACCAAAAATGAATTTAGTACCAGCACTTTGGGTTGCAGAGTTCTTTAGTTACCCAAATTTGAATATCTGTATGTGTGGAAGTGATCCAGACCAAGCAGTTAGACGCCTCTCTCCCCCCCTGGTTTCTGATAACTAAGGTTCCTGGTTTTCTCTGTTTAAAAATTGCAAATTCTCTGATAAGCCCCACCACCCACAAAATCCATGATTAAAATTAAATGCCAATATCTATCTATCTATCTATTTAGGTATCAAAGGAACACAATGCTTTATTGATACATTTACAATGTGGAAACCAATACCTCAGTCACTGTAGTAAAGTAAAATCAATGTTCCTATAAAGTTTGGTATTTTATTTTGGGTTATTTGTCATGGAAAATCAGAGCTCCCCTGTCCCCTTAGCTCACCAGGACACAGATCCGAGTCCCTTACTCCCAAGACACATCCCTTAGCCTTGCAGGTGCCACTCGCTCCCCCCACACACTCCCCACCCACTCCCCGCCCTGCCTGAGGGGGCCCCCAACTTCCAGGAGTATGGGGCCTAGAACCAGGGTTCACAGCCCATTGCCTCCTACAACAGTGCCCAGGCCCTGGCTTCCACATACAGGAGGCAACAGCTGATGCAGTGTAGTGAATCATGCTCCTAGCTCCCCCTCCCTTGCAGGCCAGAAAGCCTGGAGTAGGGCCCATGGGGACAGGCAGTAGTGCAGGCTGCCCACTGCAGGCTTGAGGGGATGGTCTGGGTCCCTGGCACATGCCCCCCAGATTTCTGCACAGGATGGATGCAGTCCATGGATTTGGGGCTCCCCACCTTGCTGCCCTCCTCCCAGGGCCTCCACAGCCCAGCAGGTGGGATCCAGCTCAACAGGACAAAGCAGGGCTGGGTGGGGAAGTTCACTGCTACCACTGGGAGCCCTGTACTCCTCTGGTGAGGCACCCTCTGCCCCGCCAACAGCAGCAAGGAGCACAACTCTGTGTCACCACCCCTGCTGCTGCTGTGCAGTCAGGGGGAACCCCACCAAAGAGGCACAGGGCTTGTAGCAACAAGTAACTTCCCTGCCCAGCCCTGCTCTGTGCTGCTACACCAGATCCCACCTGCTGGTCTCTGGAAGCTCCAGGGGGAAGGCAGCAGAGTGGAGAGACTGAGCCCAGAGCAGACAGCCCACCCTCGCCCCATCCCTTCCACTGCTCTGTATCCAAATTGAAGGAATGTGCCCCTGCTGCCCCCAGGAATGCTCACAGCTGCAATATAATTAATATTATGTACCTTAATAAGAGGTTAGGAAGTCATGTGACAATTACAAATGAAAAGAAGCACATTACAGATTGAAATGATGCAAAACGTGTTTCACTTTGAGCTGTAAAACATACTAAATTGTGAATTTTCTTTCTTAGTCCCTTTGGTTAACTAAACGGCAGGGTTAGGTTGGTTTTATTTAATGTATTTATTTTTAGAGAGGCACCTTGTTAAATTCGAATGGAGAATATAATATGGAGAATATAAAATCCTGTGAATGGATAGAGCCATATTTTGAGAACCCTGTTTTATAAGCTAACCCCCTTTCCTGTTTTTAATTCTTCATGTAGTACCAGCCTGATTCTAAGTCTGCTGAAATAGATAAGTCATGAATACTAAAATTCTTCACATGGGCAGTTAATTTTCTGGTAGAGACCATTCTGGCTTATAAAATCAGTGAACTCATCTATGCAGTAATCGAGACCTTTAGATAGTGCATGCAACTTTTAGTTTATTTTACCAACACATTAGGTCAACCTGTCCCTGTCAAAAAAGCTATCATCCTAGTACATTTCTGACTGCTCTTCCTTCACTGAACTTATGTTTAAGGTTCAAACTCAAATGCATTCAACCAGACCTGTGACACACATAGAAAGGAGACTTGGGGTCAGTGAAAATGTCTTTACCAAGGACTTTCTCCACATGGTTTGCTACACTGTTATGACTGAGTCTAATTTGAGGTTGACCATACCACAGGCACCATTTATTTTGCTTGAATATCCTGTTTCTGTACAGCTTCTTTTAGGCATCTGCTATTGCTTATTTATTGGTTGGTGTAAATACATATGTGTACGTATATTTATTATTTACATACACAAATATGCATTTATGTATACAGAACTAGCTTTTTTTGATATAGCATGCACAACTTTGTTCTATTATCTCAATCTGTTTACAGATACCTGAAAATACTTTTATGGATTTGTATAATATTTTCTTACATATAGCTTGCTTCTGAATATAACAGGCACCTTGTTTTTGAAAAGATAGCATGAAGAAAAAGAAAACAAAGATCTCACCTTTGGTATCTAAGTAGCAGCAACTAGGCAGATAAACCTGCTCCTGCGTGTGCTGCCTGTGGATATTCATATTTCTAGCATGTAATGTACACTCCAGTAAGCTGCTTTGGGACAAAAAGGACCTATGATACGCAAAAAACATATGGTATGTAGCATGTAAGTAGCCAACCTGGTTTCTCTTTTACACTGTTTCTTCAAAGCTGTTTTAAATTTCCATTTGCAGTTCTATCATTTTTTTTGGTTTGTGTTTCAACTTAGAAAGAAAAAAACTAGCCCTACTGAAGTCAATGGGAGTATTGCTATTGACTTTCAAGTTTGATCCTGGATCTACAGATTACTTTTAGCATTAGTAGGGTAGTTAGCTAGCATTAGCTTTTTTCAACTTAATCAGTCAGTGGATCCATCAATTGTCCTGAATCAAATTTTGTTTTTGCCACCTGAATAACTGAGAATTAATAAGTGAATAAATAGGAAAAAATAGAAATGCTTAAAAAAATAAATACAGTGAACATATATAGTGCAGAAGATAACAGTATCTCCCTGGTACTGTTTCACATTATCTTATATAATTTCATTTTTTTAAAGTCCAATTATTTCCTTTCAGTAAACTTCAGATATACTGAAGTGATTGGTGAGAATTATTATACTAGTAGTTCTCAGTTTTTTTGGACTCAAAGCACCTGACATAAAATGCTGACTTTTCATTTTCACTCAGTTTTTCACTATGGAAAAATACTCGAGCAATTTTTCTTTTGGAAGGAAAATGGAAAGATCAGAACAAGTCAGAATGTTTTTCACACCATGAATCATAGAATCATAGAAAATTAGTGTTGGAAGGGACTTCAAGAGGTCATCTAGTCCAACCCCCTGCTCAAAGCAGGACCATTCCCAACTGGATCATTCCAGCCAGGGCTTTGTTGAGCTGCTTGTCAGGCCAGGCCTCTCTTGGTCTGCTATCTGGTACCATGTAAACCAGTACAGCCTGTTCCATGGTCAGGTTGTCAGCAAATAAACTGGTGCCACCACCTTAGCTATCTTGGGAAAGAAGAGTGCGTGGACACACAACAGTACTAAAAATGAGACCTGTCAAAGAGTGGATGAGCTCCCTGCTAGCCAATGGCCACCCATACCTGGAGAGGAGATGGGCACTGCCTTATCACTCTGCCTGGAGAATCACCAATGATGCAACAAAACTCAACTAATCTAAGAAGGTTGTTACAGTATCTAAGGTTCCCCAATGGTCACAGAGGTCTCAAAACTAGCTTGACTTGACTTTGTCAAACTGGGCCTTAAATACTTCCAAGGATGGAGATTCCATCTGCCTAGGTAACCCATTCCCACGCTTTACCACCCTCCTAATTAGAAAGTTTTTCCTAATATCCAACCTGAAATCATCTTGTGAAACATGTTTGCACACCTACTAGTGCTAATATTGCACGGCACCACACAGCACTCTTGATAGACTCTCAAAGCATCCCGGGGTACTATGGCACCCTGAATAAGAACTACTGAGACCAGCTCCAATGCAGCAGCAGAGATTGATGCAGTGTTAAAAAAGGTAAGGAGATCATACCTATGCCACGTAGAGAGATTACGTTTGTGTTTTGATTATGAATAATGCACATGAGGAACCTGGTAATATAATATAAAAAGAAGTTATATTCTAATTTTCCAGGCTTTATATATATTTTTTGTTCTCTCTCCACCCACTCCCAAGAGAACATAGACATTTTTTCTCATCATAATAAACAAACAACCAAAAAATACCTCCACATATTTTCATGTTAGATGAAAAAGAACTATGGACAAATATTAACTTATTTTTCATGCTGAGGTAATTTTTTTTTTCGCAGAGGCTGACAAAAATTAGGATCATTCACAGAATATTGGGTGCCTTATGCTTTTAAAAATTAGTCATTTAAGAACGTTCAAAGACCATCATTAAAATGTCCTAAAATAGGATACAAGCACAATACCATATAATTGGAATTTTTCTAGTGAAACTTGAAGAAACTAGCTTCTGTTAAGATGACTTTGGAAATACTCTTGGAAAGAGAGGAGAGAAACTAGAATAGCTAAAGGTGTGTGTGTGTGTGTGTGTGTGTGTGTGTGTGTGTGTGTGTGTGTGTGTGTGTGTGTACACACACACCCTGGCCTCTTGTATATGTATTACAAGATTTCTGCAACTAGTTTTGAAGACTCAGGAGATTCACTTTGATTAAGGATCTGAATTTTCTAAAACATGTTCCAAACTTAAACTCCAAAGCTAGTGCACTTTCATCACTAGACTATTCCTTTTTCCACACATACAATTGTGTGGCCCTGTTGTTGCTAAAAAGCAAATCTTTTTTGGAATAAACAGCTGCGTGCTTACAATGATTAACCATGATGATCAAAATGAGAGAATTCAGGAAACTGCTTTCAGTTGACTAAAAAGAGAAACCTAAAGGGAGACAAGAGGTTATGTATGTGCATGCATGTATGTGTGCATATAGATATATACATAGATACACACACACATACCTATATATACAAATACACATACATACATACATATACTCTTTTCTCTCTTTAGAGTTCTCCAAACAAATGAAAGCAATTTCCTGCCTTCTTTAACATATATATATATTTATTTAACATACACATACACGCACACATATATATAACTGTGTATATACACTCATATATACACATATACTCAAGTTGTCTCCCCTTATGCTGATGTACATGATATATAAAACTATACAAACAAAGCAAAATCATATATATGTACATATGTGTGTGTGTGTGTGTGTGTGTGTGTATATATATATATATGTATACATAAACTATACAAAGCAAAACCATATATATGACATATACGCTTGTCTCTCTTTAGAGTCCTCCAATCAGATGAAAACAATTTCCTTCCTTCTTTAACAGATTTATTTATTTATTTAACATACACACACATACACGTATATATGTAACTGTTTATATACACTCACACACACATACACACACACACACACACACACACACACACATATATATATATACACACACAAGTATGGTTCTGCAACATCTAGAATTGTTCATAGGGGAGGATATCAAGATGCCAATATAGGTGTTCCGGTGTGTTAGAGGGGACAAGAAACAGGAGTAAGAATTAGAACTGGTTGTATACATTTTAGCAACCATTTATGCTCTTAATTCTGTTGGTGGTTGAGTGTCTTATTTGATGAATCATCTTTTCATTATGCACTCAGTTTTTTAGCACTGTATGAATAATTTACTTTTTTATGCAACTATGAAATAATGCCATTCTTTTTTTTCTCACATAATTTCTCTCACATAATTAGGTATAATTTATTTGTTGACTCTTTTTGGGTTACATAGGGCACATCTACATGTGGTATTATGTCGCTGTAGCAATGTGCTATGGTGATGTAATATCTGTGGGCAAAAACCATGATGCTCCAGCTACATCACCACAGTGATGCACTCCTTCATTATAGCATATCACTACAGTGACATAATGCCTAAAAATAATCAAATGCAGCATACATGGTGCAGTGCATGAGGTTAGTACTTGCAAAAGGAAGCACTAAATGAAAGTGTGGTAACAATGGCTCTATAGTGGCATGTGTGATGCACCTACCGAACGGAAAGCTGATCCATTTTGTTCTTATTTCCCCTACTTTAGTTTTCCTTAATAATTGTATGACAGAAAATTGGGAGGTAGTGAAACAAGCAAGAGAAACTAGGCACATTGTCATTTATAAAGCGTGAGGCATAATTGTAAGAGCAAACTTAGGTGGGAGAGTAGATTTGAAATCCAAAGCTGGCAGGCAGCTGTAAGCATAGTTTTGTCTGGGCTCACGCTGAAGCTGAATAACTGCTGAATGTCTAATAAGTCACAAGACAAGGTGGGGAGGGTCATCTCAATATAGTGCCTAAGTCACTATTAAAATGGGTCTTAAATGCTTTGAAACATTTGATGTTTGGATTGAATTCAGTAAAACTCCTACTTAATTTAAAACATAAGGGTAATGGAACTTAATCCAGCGATTGACTTCCAGTGACATTACTAAGATAAAACACCTGCTCAATTGGGGCTTAGGACTTGAAAGGAAAAGAAGCTTTGCAGGGGAAATTTGGCCTCCTTTCCCCCCCACCCCCAATAACAGTAGGAAAAATTCCACTGATTTTAGTGGACCAAGATGCCACCCTTTTTGGTGTGTGTAAATGTTGTACGGAAAGAAAGATCTAGATATTATACAAGCAATGCAATCAATCTATGGCAGAAGGCTCCATCAGCATGCCCCAGGTGGTATGGTCTGATAATCCTTTCAACTCCTCATAGCTGAATGGAGGCATCCTCCATTGGCCCCCACTAGGGGTTTACTAGTCCTTAGCCTTCTGCCTCCAAGATGTAGCTGCTACTTTCCAAGGGGAGAGGAAATAGGGGAAGTAGGGGAGACCACCTTAAGCTCTTCACCTGATTCCAGAACTGGGATCCTGTGCTAAAGAGCAAAGAATTTTCCCACCAATCCTGTACTACTTCCATAGGCTGAGTCTGACATTTCTGGCTTAGCAGTCTTTCTTCTAACATACTTTTTTTCATCCATCCTTTAGCCTGTCTAGGGCAACCCTTCAACCTGCTCTCTTGCTGCCCACATTCTGCCTAGGCTGTGATTCTTTATGGAAGCATTTTCCAAATGGCTGCTTAATCACAGCTGGGGATACATAAATAGCTTCTTTATTAGCTCTTTCTGGGTTTCACTATGAAGTATGCCTGTGCCCTGTCACCTCAGAAATGTTGGCAAAGCTGTTTCACATATCTTAGAACATTTCACTGTGTTCATCATTCTTGTAGTAACCAAAGCGTGCTAGACATTTTCCAGACACTTGTGTCATATGTTTGGTATGTTATGCTTGCAAAGTCAGGTTACATACTATCAATACCTTCCCATTACGGGCTGTGTTAATGTTCTTGGTTTTATTATACCTTCTCTGTCCATATGAAAACTATTAAAACCCATTTATTTAAAACAGGAGTGTGCAAAATACAGTCTGTGGGACAGATCTGGCCCACCAGGCCATTCTTCCAGTCTGTGGGGCCACTATAAAGTATAGAAAATTAATATTTATCTGCTCCTGGCTGCTTATCCAAGATGACAGGAGCCGGGGCAGTAGGACCCAGGGGGAGCTGGCATAAACAAGCAAAAGGTCAGCTAGGCCCCACCCCCAGCATCTCCTACCTCCACCTGCCCAACCAGAAGCCTCTGCCTGCTTCAGCTTTCACTACTTCCCTGCATGCCTGATCCAACACCACATGGACCAATGCGTTTTCAGACTATGGGCACACATGGCCAGGAATGGGAGGGTGTGTGTGTGTGTGTGTGTGTGTGTGTGTGTGTGTGTGTGTGTGTGTGTGTGTGGTAAGTCCCGCAAGCACACCCCACAATACACGTAGACCACCACACCCCCTCACACACCTCAACCACCCTCCACCACACAAAGGCCCCCCCACAAACCCCATACCCACAGCACCCCACATATCCACACACACGCCCACATACTCCCTCATCCCACACATCCCCACATCTATCCCCTCCACAGGCACACACCCATCCTTCCCCACACCCCACATACCCACAGCCCCCCATAAACCTATACACACATCCCTATGCTCTCCACCCCACCACAATATACAAGAGTCAGACTTCATTTTAAGCTGTTGTGCAATCACCACTATACAAATACATGGGCATTACAAATGTTTTTGAAATCAAATTAATGATTGATGAAATTGTTTTAAGAGCTGTCTGCTTTGCTGCATCTGACTATGGGTACACTTCATCCTCTTGAAGAACTGTAGGACCTGAGCGAGAGAATAGCTCTCTGAAGGCCAATGGATGACCAGGAGCCAAAAGGCCAGACCTTGGGGCACTTATTCCTGTGCAGGGATGCTGCTCTGATGCACTGTAATTATAGCATGTTGGAGAAGATTCAATTAATTGAGTCTGCTGGAGCATGGTAATTTACTACACTCCAGTAGACTCCAGCATCACATGTAGCAGCATCACCACACTGAAAAATGGTGGAGGGTGTCCTTCAACTAAAGTATGTTCTATGAGCTTTTCACTGTGAGGATGCTGATACCCATGATGCTCTGGGTGCTCTAATTAAAGCCTCCTTCCTCCCCCTTCACCCCTGGCTCCCACTCTTGGGACATGTGTATAAATTGCCTTTAAGTCCAAGGAACCAGCTATACCTAGTCTGCTTCAAATGATACTTAAAAAGATGAGACAAGACTGGAGGTCCTTAAGCAAGCACTCCCCTGCATAATCTATAACAAAATTACACAATCAATACCATGTATTTTATTATATGGCTTAGCAATATACACACACATTCATCTGTATTTAGTAACATACATTCATGGGAAATCCATCCCCATTTTCGGCAATACTGCAGGAGAAGCAGTTTTTAGTATGAATGGTAAAATATTGTCTTACAATGTAAGAAAATCTCAGCCCAATACTATAAACTGTATTAGTGTTTCATAATTCATGAAGGAACAATATCCCCTTCTGAGCTTTATAACTTGTCAGGACAACAGCAAGAACAGCTGGTAAGTCTGCCAGTATGATTTCCCTTTCCTCAAGTGTATGGGGACTAGAATAAGAAACAGCTGGAAAATATATTCAATGTATGATTGACATAGAATCATGATAAAAATGTCAGGTAAGCTAATTGTAGAATGGAAGTTTTACTTAATTTCCTGTCTAAATTATATGGAACTTTTGGTGAGAATGGGAATATTAAACTAACCGGTGACAAATTTCTTCCTGTGTATATCTAGAGGTAGGTTTCATGGCTAGAGTAGAGAGGAAGGATAGCCTTACGGGTGACCTGTATTGCAATTTAAAAAATGTGTGTGTTTGACTCTATCTATGCTAGCAACTTCTGTGACATCATCTTCAGGTCACCATCTGTAAAATGATTATTGAATTTTCTTTTCCCACTGTGTGTCTGCCTTGCTTACTCATTGTTTGTATTACAGTAGCACCTATATTACATTGATCTATGAGTCAATGCTTATTGCAAAAATATTATTTTTTGGCCCAAAGAGTTACAATGACAAATTCTTTGTGAAAGAGGCAAGTTTCTATGTGCATGCACTGTGCCTAACACAATGGGGTCCCCAAGCTGGAGAAAACAGATAACAGTATATAGTGCAGAAAATCCTATATATAGAGAAAATTCCATTTAAAATAAAAATATTCAAAGTAGAAGAGAAAGTTAGGATAAGTATGTTTTTACAACAAAGGCTATAAAAATCCTTAGGAAAAAGGACTGAAAATATTTTAACTATTCTTGAGATTGCAGTGTATTCTTTCAATGAACAGAGAAGCATGGTTTGCAAGATGAATTGGTCCTTCTGGCTTACTGCTTTCCATACTGCCAAGTCCAGCATCTACTAATAAATACATGAGAGAGGTGACGCATTAGATAATTCAACATAGTTATGGGACACAACTAAGGAAAAGTGTTTGCAGAATAAATATATAAAGAGGTGTCTGAAACAGCAACTGTTTCCAGTAGAAAATTGTTGATAGTATTGTTCCCTCTGCTTTAAGTGAATCACATCCTTCAGCATAGCTCTGGACATGAATGCTTTGTACACCATAAAACTAGTGAAGTTACATTTGTCACTATGAGATTTTAAATCTAAGATTCTCATAAACGCATTCTAAAAGAAGAGTGATTGTCTTCATTCTTGAAAGTTTCAAGCATCTGTTTTGTGAGCAGAAATAAAACATCAAAATGACTCACAAGCTATCAATAATAGACAAGAGTCAAACATCTCATGATTAAACTACCATGAGAAAAATATTCCTACATGTGATTTCCTGAATACAATTTTTTTCCTCACATGCAACACACAACTTTTTTCTCAAAATCAGCCTTCCAAAATTGGGGTGACCGTATTAAGTGGAGAAGCTGATTTTCTGCCCAAGGTAAGAAGCATCCTGATTTGATTCCTTCCCCATAGTGCAGACACAGTGGCATTACTGTTCAGGTAGTTGAGGGAATCTACTGACTTAATGACTCATTGTTCTTCACCTTAAAGTTATTAAGGATCATTTCTTCTTTTTAATGGTCCTGATGTTACGTTAATCAAGCTAACCTTTCTTAAGGCAATGTTGCTGTTTCCTAGGTGCTTCTGGACTACTTCACAGTCTCTTTACTTCTTTTCGTAATCATGGATTCACCCTTGAAGACCAGTTTTCAGCAGCAACTTTAGTTGTACATATACAGGAGAGTGAGTTAGCTGAAGACTAGTCTCTGTCCCTGCTCTATATAGCCATAGCACTGGAAAAAAGTTTTTGTAGGGGTTGTTTATTTTTCTCATTTTGCCTTTCCAAAATAAGCCGTATATTGTATTTGGAGGCATGTGTAAGTGAGAAAATATAGTGACTAAGTTTTCTGAGTGCACACAGGACTGTTTTTTTTTTCATGTAAGAAGTACTTACAATGCCAAATACTATTTTGTGTTTGTTTAGAACTACTTTACCCCCTCGGCTAATTTCTGTAATTCCATGGATTCTGAACTTAATAACTCATGGCTGAGGATATACCAACAAAAGTAACCTCCCTGAAATCACATACTAATCACAGTTCATGGTCTTCTATGATGATATATCCTAGACTTCTACATATATCCTTTTAACTACTGAGTTGAACAATGGCATCTAAATCCTAGTTTACACTGAGCCACCTAATTTAGGTTCCATCTCACAAGTCCTACAAGATCTTTAGCTTCACTTGATCAGCGTAGGCTTAAGTACTATCTCTACTCTTGACCTCTCTGGCACACTTCTTTTGTACAAGTTCTGTTTTCCCTTTGTGAAAATACGGAATAAGGAGCTATATTGGCTTTACAAAAAATTTCTAAACACTATTACTCTTTACTTTAGATAGCACAAAAACATACAGATCAGATGAAAAAGAACAAAACTTTATGTAATTTCTTAACCCTAGGGGACCTTTCTCTGGTCATAGTTCAGGGTCCACCACAGTGTATAGAATTCTTCTGACAGGATGTAGCTTCTCCATTCATGGATTTCAGTGTAATTCATAGCTGTTCTACTATTCTGTTGAAATTTAATCCTAAAAAACTGATGCAAGTCACCTTCATTTTTAAACTCCATCCCTTTTGTAATAGGTGACCCCCTACTAAGCATCATTAAGTGATCTCATATACCCAGCAGATGATCTGGTGTCTACTTTCCTCCCTGTTGATTTCATATATGAAAACTGGTTTACCCTGGTTGGCAGCATCTCTTCCAGATGATCACAATTTAAACAATCCTCTGTTTTGTTAGTCTTACACATGATGTCATATAAATTAATACTGTACTAATTTATAATTAAAATATTATAAAGCTTAAAATATTAATTAATATTTTTTAATAAATTTATCCTGTTACATCTCATAGGTTTTAAGTCAACATGGAGGTAACAGGCAGTAAAGAATGCAAGTAAACCTTCATTCAAAGCAGAGTTTAAGTCTTAAAGAGGCATCCAACATCAGCAAGAATTCATAAACTGTATATAGACAGATTGTATAAGCTGCCATACAGCCACTTTATTGCTCACATTTCTGTTTTAACCCCAGAATAATAAAAATATTATATAGTTTTTATTTTTTCTGAAAGGACTTTGATTTCTTCTAATAAATAGTGTATGGCACATATTTCCCTTCTGCACCAGTTATTCACTGGAATCAAAGAATTTACTTAGGGGAGAAAAAAAAACAATCCTCCACCTTGGAGTATTCTACCACCATCTGTTGTTTTATAAAGTTGGCTGTATGGCTGTCAAATTACTTTCAGAAAAGCAGTGAATGGCACAGCAAAATTCATTTTTTTTTTATCTTCACCCAAAATTAGTATGGGGAGATACAAAGGGTTCAGCTAATCTCCTGGGGTAGCTTCTGAATGTATTTATTTCTCCTTTTATCCAAGATTTGACAGAGGTTATCATATTCTGAAGGACAGAACATTTGTTCTTGTTCTGATCATTCTCTTTCTGACAGTTACATTATTAAATCCAATAACATCTTATTAATAAATAGTATCAATAAAACCTTCTGAAATAATCCTTTTAAAGTACATACAATATAAAGAACTGGAATACTGCACACAGAACTTCATGGTACCTTAATAGTTATATTATATACAGTTATAATATGATGCTTTAGTGGTGTGTTTTAGAACTGTAAAATTAATAAGTATACTTCTTATGAAACTGTTTGTCTAAAGAAAGCCTGAAGAGTAAAGTGAAAAAATTGTGGATAAGTAAAAACATTTGGAATGCCTAAACTAAGGCACGATTAAAGGGTTGCAGGAATAGGGCATCTTAGGTCAGCAAGTCCATTCCCCTGCATGCACAAATAGCCATCTACCCAAAGATGCTAAAAATAATTCACGCCAAACCTTCAGCCACCACAACTACAAGGCAAAAACCCTAAATTCCAAAAACACTGTGCCACATGCCATGGTTAAAAAGCAAGGGAAATAGAGCACTTTGACAGTGCAATAACACTTCAATAGGAAGAAAGTTAATATGTTAATATATGTACAAAGAAAGAGGAAGGCAACACCTCCCACAGTCCTTGTCAGTCTGATGGAAACATTCTATTTAGTTTGAATCTGGTCAGAAAAGCAAAATGAGGTTTCTAGCTGCTAGCAATAGCATCAGAATGCCCCAGTCAAAGCTTCCAGCCTCAGGGAAACATGAAAGAAAGGCTAGATCCCAAAGAACTATTCAGGAGCAGAAAGAGTGGATTTTTCACAGGCCTTATGGGTGAACCACAATGGCCCTCAATAATGGGACTGTTAGGCACCTACTATATTGTCAAAACATTACTTACATACCCTAGCATGGTGCTTGCAAATACATGAGCCAGCATTTCATGAACACTGATATGATCCTAGAACACCCTTTCTACCATACTCTCTCGTCCATAAAAGTACCAGGTTTCATCTTGAAGTGATTCAGGTTATTTACCCACCCTAATTTGCTCAGAACACAATTCCAAAACTTCACTGTTCTCATAGTTTAAAATGCTCTAATTTCTAGTGTAATGTATCCATGATCATTTGATCTTGTTCCAGGATTGTCTTTTAGCCTAAAAAGCTCTTCTTCCTCCCCATTGCTCACTGCATAAATGAATGTATTAAAGGTAATCACATCCCCTTGTCCTCTTTGGAGGTATGCCACAGAAGAGGGCTAAAAAAAAAACAACTTCAACCAAGAACAACACTGCAGGCTACTGCAAGGTAAAGAATATTTGCAGAATCATCAGAATTGTAAATTAATCTCTAGTGGGAAGACCTGAGTTGAAATACTAGTCGAATATCAATCAATAGGGATCTGCCAATTACCTCAATGAGACTAAAATTTCACTAGTCTAATTCTGATATCAATCACAGTGGCAATACAGTGATTTTAATTAAGACAAATTCTAGGTTTACACTGGTCTAAATATATGGTCACTGGGTATAACTACACATGATGCTTACGTTTCTGTAGCTAATAACACTGCACAGTAGTGTGCTGGTCAAAGACCATGTTAATACACTACTTTACAGCATTTTTAGGCTACTGCACAGTAAGCATCAAAAAACAAAGAAACCATGTACCGGTGCTCAGTAGCATGAGTAACTGCATTGAATTACTGATTTTGTTAACCAAGGACTAAACTTAATGCACAGTAATTAGGGTGCATTGATGAATGTGTAGACATACCTGTTCAGTAATAAATGCCTTTTGCTCATTAATCACTAATGATAATTCATTGAAGATGCCCAATTAATAACTAACCAAAATAAAAATATAAAAGTGGGTTGGGTTTCATCCCCAAAAGTTTGAGCAATAATATAAATGTTGAGGTTTTTTTGGATTAGTGAACCAAAACCATTTGTGCTTTAACTGTTAATGTAAAAAAAGCATTACACAAGGTATTGAGATATTTTAATTTTTTAACTGTTTTTCTTTTGATCCTTAAAACATGGCCATCACTGGACTATTGATGTATTGGGTTTTTAACCAAATCAATTGGCTTCTGATTTAGCATTTATTTGTTTTTCCTCCTCTTCACAAAAAGTACATCTAACATGTTAGGTTCTCCTATACTCACTGTCCACTATAATCTCACGTCCTTTTCATTATTTTACTGGTTGATTGGGATTCTTATTTTCTGTTATAGTTTCCGCATCCTATGGGAAACTTTTGGCCATAATGCATATCTAAACAACTCAAAAGTACTACCAATTACCATTTCACAGTGTGTACTGGCATTAAAATTCTACTTTCATTTTTATAACAGACTGGAACAAAAATCAAAAATAGTAAACCAGGAATCCCATATCAGGATGATGGTTGGAATAAGAAAAAAAAAAAGTACTATTTTCACCTATTCTTACACACTAAGCATTGTATTTATGCTCCTTGGATACCTTTGGAGGGAATCCATTAAGTTGGTAAGAAGCAGACAAGTTCTGTGTTGGAAATGTAAAGATATCAGACCTGTTGCAAAATGTCTATGTATGTGAAGGCCTGTAATGTTGTGTTATGTTATGCAATGTGTGTGTGTGTGTGTATACACACACACACAAAGCTGTCAGGACTCCGATTTATTTTTTCTAACCCAAACAATGTTTAATTAGAATAGTATCTATGGCCAGATCTACAAAGACTTTTAGGGTGTGCAAAGAAGTTTGGAAGGTTAGATCAGGTGAAAAATGGCCACACAATTTAACACAGTTCGCCCAGATATAAACCTTACTCTCAGATCCCTAGTTAGGGTTGATCTAACTGATGTTGAGGTATAGATGCTCCCCAAATGTTAGAATTGTCAAAATACAGTCAGCCCAGTTTAACTTTAGTTTACTTGAAAGGTGTACTAAGTTAGATCAGGCAGGGTTAGACCAATCTAAGTGCACATTTGGAGCACAGCCTTTTGACTCCTCCTCTACCACCCTCTTTTGACTCTGTACCATCCTCTGCTTCCATTGTCATCATGATCCATGATTAGTATCAAACAGTTGTTCTGCAATTTTCCTCCCTCTCAGGAATCTTGGACATAGAAAAGGTTTATGAACTTCCCAAACCAAACTTGATTGCAATGCAGCTTAGGTGAAATTGAGGTGCCTATGTGACTTCTGACTTACATTTGAGCATGTTCTATAGCCAAACCCTTTACGTCCAAAATGAAGGTGTGCTATTAAACAAGGTGTTTTAGTGATGGTATGATCACTAAGTGAAGTGGAATGGCACATGCTTAGTGACTTAGTTATGTCTGAAGTTCCAGTAAAATGCCTTAGAGGTCCAATTGAATCTGATCCCAAGATTTCATATACCTTCAAAGTATGAAAAATATTATATTTTGCCAATGCAAATTAAAAACAATGCATCTCCTGTGAAAAGGTTTTTTCTCATATAATTTTCTGCTTTAATGGAGAAACTTGGTATTGCAAGTTGGCTCATAGCTTCCCAAGCTTCACTGTAATATCATGAAATTTATTAGAGCTGATATGGTGCTTCTTATACTTTTTATTCCAGTTTTAATAGAGATTTTTTGCTATCAAGCCTGTAATTGGATATTACTACTCAATTTCACTGTTGAATTTGACTTACTGGGGACCCATGTTATTATCAAAATCAACTTCCAAGGCAAGGAAAGAAGGGTGAGTGAAACTATCTTGTAATAAATTTTAGTCTTGCTTAATGAACAATAAATGGGCATTGTTCATTGTATACTTTTGGTAAGCTTTGTTTCTTTTTGCAGTTGATAAAACATTGTGTTCTGTTAACTTCTACATGAAACATAGCATTTAAATAGTCATGTCTGACTTGATTAATTGCTATCTAAGTTTAAAGACTGTATCATGACTATCCAAATTTGGAGAGAAAGTTTCAGTCATCTCAAGTAATAATCATCATGCATTATTAACTTGATAATTAAAAATGTCAGTATCATAGGTGTGTCAGTAGCTTATGAAATTCAAAAAGTGTAACTGTACATTCCAGCTCTACATCCAGCTGTAATCCTGGTGAAATACAAGTATTCATAGATACAACAGTTTATATGAACACCTAATTAACATAGCCAAGCCAAACTTCTTAATCTTCTTTTGATAGATTTCTAAAAATCTGCATAACAGCATGGAACCTTCCAGTTTAAACCTCTACTGAAAGTGAAAGTCTCATCTCATTTCCCATATTTTTCAACATTACAAGTACCCATATGTATGAAGTTTTGCTTCTGTGTATGCTTGGAAGCATCTCAATGTTATTATTCGACACATAAATCATACCTAAGCTCCACTAAGGTTCCCAAACTCAGCATTCTTGTGCTAATGTTCCATAATGGGTTAGTCTATGTTCTCAAAGGACTGGATTATGCACAAAAAGCATCAGCAGCCACCACGTCCTTGGAAAAGACTGCTAATGGCCATTTCAGTTTCATTGTCCACACCCTCACACCTGGCTTTTACACAATAATCTACAGTGATCAAGGGATGGAGGAATGCTGCATTTTTGTCCCTGTTACAAGGATTTTGGGGGCACCTATAAACAAGCCAAATGAGCTCTAGTTAAAGCATTCCTACCACCATTTTGAAGTGTGGGGATGCTGAATACATGTGACACTATGAGGGTTTTAATTAGAATGGCTCTCAGTGGACACTACTACACAGAGCTTCACTGTGCAAGGCTCAAAACCTCACTTTGGAAGTCTCCTTTGGGGACCCTACAACTGGCTGTCCCACTTCCTGGAGAACCTCTGCAAGCTAGGAGTAATGCTGCCCCCATCTGGGAAATGGTCTCTGGCAGGGCTCTGTGCAGCAGGGCACACAACCCTTGCAAAACTTTGGGGTTCTTTGTCCATAAACATGTTTCTGGCTGCTTCTTTCAGCCTGAAGCATCCCAAGATAGCATCAGGTAGAACTGAGGGAAACTAAGAAGACAACCGTCATTGGCCAAGCAGAAAGCAAAGGGCGCTTTCTCTCTCCCTCTCTCTCTCTCTCTCTCTCTCTCTCTCTCTCTCTGTGCTCAACAATGCAGGTAGTAACCCGACACCTTTATTGATCAGGGTGGAGGGGGTAGAATGAGGAAATCAGAATACATTTTGAGCAAATAAAAGCAATTTGAGTCCTTACAGATATTTGGATACAGTGACCCTTTTAAGACACAATTGGCCTATACATAACTATACACAATTCCCAACTCCTCACAGGTATCCAAGTTTCTACTTACAGAACATCATCAGGCAGCTGCCTGGGGTGTTTCTTTGTAGCTTTCAAAATGCCCACTAGAAGAAAAAGAGGGCTCCCCTCTTCCCCAGTGCCAAATTATGACATGCTGAGGCCCTAAGATATGTCCAATTTAAGAGGCCCTATACCATAAAAACAATCCAATGTATGTATATTTTTGTCATATTAGAATGAAAATGTCCATATTTAAAGAGTCATTTTCCCTTATCTCCTTTATTTACCAGCTGATTATTATAAAACCTGGTCAGGTCACCTGATCGACCAGCATGAACCAAGAAGAAAGCAAGGAGAGAGAAGGGTCCCCTAGGCTAACACAAGTGAGAGGCAGAGAGAGACGGAGGGGATTTCTTCACACAGGGTATGTATAAAGACAGCCTTTATGTTTGTTACATTCAAATGTCCTTAGATAGAATTTATTGTATTGAGCATGGACTGGAACCTGGGACTTCTCCATGCAAGGGAAGTTACACATTTCTTCATATGATTTATATGCCACCCTTCAAAAGAAAATCTTGGGATGGTTTACAATAAGGAAATTGAATACATTAAAACCAGAAGAGTGACAAGAAGACCACAACACCATAAAAGCAGACTAGAATAACAAAATAAAACAGAACCCTCATAAACAGCATCTCAATCTAGTTTTGTCTGCTGACTACTTGCCCAAATACAAAGGTTTTAAAGTGTTTCCACAAGATGTCCAGGCTCTCTCTCTAACCTAAGAGTTATACTCTCTCCCTTCCTTGTTTAGTTTAATACACCTTGAATTCTTCAACTCCCAGAGGAAGAACTTCAGCAGAGGGCTGGGGATTCAAAATAGCCTATAATAGCCAAGCCAGGGTGAAAGATGTAGGCTTGATCCCACTCTGACTGAAGCGGTTACTGAACCTCCTAGATATTGCTTTAACCCTAAGTTCTTGTATAAAAGGGAGTTGTCAAAGAAACCCTCGGTATGTACAAACCTTCAGATTATGAGTGGAATGAAATAGCCTTATTATAGTAATAATTGAAATGTCTGAGTTGCAGAGAAGGGATTTAAGGTACCCTATGGCCAAGAGCATCAATTGTTGTAAAGGGAGTATAGCTGAGTCCATTCCACCTACCTCATGATTCTTTCTAGGTGTGGGACTCAGAAGGAAATATACTAGATGTGGTAAGGTATAGAAGAGACAGGACCACTGCTTCAGTAGTCTTTGGCTAATACCCTAATCCATCATAGGCTATTATCATCATGAATAATTGTAGCAGCTTTAATGCTGTCCTATATTATATTGGTACCAGAGAAGAAAAGTATAACTACCACCTTTGTTCGTGTCCTTTACATATGTTCACTGACCAGAGGTTTATTATACTTAAAGATTTACTCAGTGGGTCTAAACAAAAATTCATTCTAACATATATCATAAAGTTCATATTTTTTTTTAAATGATATATTGTAGAATATTTCAAAATAAATCCATTTGTATGCAGTTACATACAGCTAATGTACAAGCCTTAAGGATGTAGGTACCGACTTATAAGAATGGAGTGGTTAGTCATGTTAGTGTGAAGTAAGGCAGAAGGTAGAGCAGTATGGTACCTTAGGCCAGGTACAGACATTACACTTTTACTGATCTAAGTAATAGGAAATGGTTCTAAATCCATTACAGAACAGAAGTTTGGTGCTTGTAGACTAGCTAAAATGGCAGAATCCAGTCTAAGATAGACCTGGATTGAAATACACTCAAACTTAATTGAAACATAACCAGTATGTTATACTGGTGCATTGAATTTCAGCACCAGTTCCCTTATCAATTCAAGTTAGATCACTGTCCATTATCATCCCAGGCTCTTTTCAGTCTCCCTGTCACAGGGAGGCATTCTGGCACTCAGACAATGCCTGTCTACACCAGCCAAGCACCCAATAGGCCGCACCACCCAGCTTTCCCATACCCAAGCCAGCACAGCCCCTCTCCCCAGCCCTACCTCTTACCTCTGGCCATCTATCAGACACAGCCAGGCAGCTGAGGGATGTGAGTAAATGGAGGCCTCCGTGTTCCCTGCACAACCCTGGACCTGGGAACCTGTTTCCTCAGGCCAGACCCCTGCACCCCATCATAGTGCATCCCACAAACACTTGCCACTGAGCTCAGGAGCACTCCTATGATTGAGAACTGCCCCCACAGATTTGACCCTGGCTCTCAGACCCAAGCCAGCACAACCTCTTTCCCCAACCCAATTCCTGCCTCTGGACATCAATTAATTGCAGCCAGGCAGCAGTGCAGGGGGAAAAGGGGCTTTTGTGTTCTCTGTATGTGTCCTGGGATCCTGCATCTCCAGGCCATTCTCCCACACCCTTTATGAAGCACCCCATGATGTATGCACACCCCTGATACTGAGCCCAGAAGAACCCCCCATGGTTGGGTTCTTCCTAGCTCCTCCCAGCTGCCCAAAGCATTTGCACTGAAACAGGTCCCCACCCCTCTCCCTTGCACTCCTGGAAAGGCACTAAAACTTTAAGCTTTACAAGCAAAGTGAAAAAAAGTCCCAATACTCTGCACCTCATCCTAGTTGGCATTGCAACAGGGCCAGGTGGCAGAGAGGACACAAAAGACTGGGACAAAAGATGAATTTCAGCTATCTATTGGAACGACTGGAATTGCAATGCAGCAGGAAAGAGAAAAATTGCCTCTTGCCAAAAAAGCCATCTCCCTCTCTCCCTTTTTTTTTTTTTTTTTTACTTGGTCTGGCCCCACTACCAGGCTGACTCCAAAGTCATTCATCTGGAGAGGTTGCAAGTATCATTCCAGCACTCTCACCTACCTCCATTCTGATCTGACCTCTGAGGAAACCAATGGGTGCCTCGGAGTCTCATGGCTCAGACAGTCACTGTATCAACCCCTCAAGCAACCCCCACCACCTTTAATCATGGCCCCAACCCTGTCCTGAACAGTGCCCTCTCCCACCCTGACCCTAGAAAGAAGACTTACCAAAACTGCATTGCCATCTCTGTGTGAGTGTCCAGGCAAGTGCTGGAAGGATCCAAGATGCTTGGCCTTTTATTTCATTTTGTCAGCAAAAGTTGCAACTTCACACAAAAGCTCTGTGTCTCCACCAGCAAACTCCATAACTATCACCTGTGCAAGGGAGGACAGTGTGTGAAGGACATGATGTCAGCTCAAGGACAGGGGTCTGCACAGCTGCGGTGCTCATGAAGGGTATCTGAAGGAGGCATCAAAAAAGCAAGGAGGAGATATTGCACCTCTTGGTCACTTCCTTTGAGTGCCAGGCATGTACAGCTGACTCCTGGTGCTAGGAGTTGGAAGACTAGCATGAAGAGAAACTCCAGATGTAGAGGTTGGACATGTTCAGTCTGGGGGATACCTATGCCTGGGCTGCCAAGGTGCAAGACCCAGAGCTCAAGCTCACAACCTGTTGTCTTGAGAAGGAACCTGCACCTTTTTGGAGCTGGCAGAGTCCCAGAACCATAAGAGGAAGTTTATGGACAGGGTCCTAGACCACATTGCCACCCCTTACTGGTGCCAGCACTGCCTCCCACAAAGAGCTCATAGACCCTGGGCTGGGGATGGTAAGAGAGGCTGCCACCCAGCCTCGAACAGCATGCCATGCCTTGCTCTAGGGGCTTTTTTTCTGGGACAACAGGAAAGGGGGATCCCATGGAAGGGCCCTCTGGATGCTGGGCTGTGGTGAACAGTCCCTACAATACCCTGATAAAAGCTAGAAAAGTGGGAATACAGGCTTGAGACAGAAGGAGTGTTGCAAGGGAGTTGGTAACCCATCCCTGAGTTGATTCCATATGCTCTAACCCTGGAGGTTACCCCATGTATGCATCCCTCCAAGCCAGTTCCAGAAAAGTCCTGGCAAGGTACAGGAGCATTCAGAACCAGGGGGAGAGTACAGCCCACCATCCCAGCCAGGATGTCACTTGGGTAGCAGTTGGCATTACAACCCACCTGCTTCAACTCATCCACCAACCAGACGCAGAGTCAAAGAGCAACTTTTCTGTTCCCTGTGACTCCTCTTCTGGCATGAGTCCCACTGCAGAAGAGTGCCCCAGCCATGGCGGGGATGGGCATTTCCTGGACTTAGTTTTGTCACATGAGGTATGTCCCAGGCATAGCCAAAGGGGTACCTGTAGAGGGAGACTGAGACCCAGGGGCAAGAGGCTTGGGGTCTTGTGTAGGATTGCCAGGAGTCCATGGCCCCTGCTGCAGTGATGATTCCCCATCCTGCACCAGCATGTTTCCACAAGGATCACCAACCTGTCCAGCCCCTACATGCATGAATCCCTGGTCTTCAATCCTGAGTCTGGGAATTAGTATTATAGGTCTAAAGCCCTCTTCCTCGTGCCCCTTTTCCAACTTTCTGAGTTGAGTTCAGTCCCTGCAGCATACCTTCTGATCCCAAGCCTCTCCCTACTCTCCCTTCTAACCTTCCCTCCATATTTTGTCCCTTTCAATAATCTCCCCAGCCCCACTCCACCCTGAACCTCTTCAAAGGTTTGCTGCTTTGTCTCAATGGGAAGAGGGAGCAAATCATAACACAGGCAATGTTGAGCAGTTTATTAAAAATAAGAAAAGTTTGACTTTTGTAAGCTTCTGTAGGTCTCTTCCATACACCACATTCCCCTGCATTCTGATGTATGCCCTTCAAGAGTGGGTGATGTGGGGTGGAATATAGTGTCCAGGCAGCCAGGGTTGTGGATTGGACACAGTGCCACAGGAGACATATTGCAAAGAAGAGATCTATTCCATAATAGATACGTACTCAGGGACTCAAAGCCCTTTGGCCCTTCTCATCTATGGACCATTCCTGGCCTCCATGGGCAAAGAGGTAGTCAGCTAGGACTTCACTGACCTGGACTTCCTGCCATTGTGTGGGCCAGTGCCCCCAACATCAGTAGGGGCTTGCTCTCTCTAGCCTCCCTGCACCTCCTGATCTAAACTAGGCTGCTTACAGAAAATAGTGTAACTTAGATTCCTCCCCAAGCTTTTTGAATGTCTGTACATGGCCTCAGATGCTATGAATAGACTGCAAGAAAGAAAGGAATGGGACAGGGGAAGGAAAACCACTTTTTTAAATTTAAGCATGTGAATAATTCTATTGAAGTAGAGTAATCAGTGGGACTTCTCAAATGCTCAAAATTAAATGTGACTTTTTTTTAATCTAAGTAATAATATTAAAAACTCTCTCATTCTCAGTTTGGAATATTCCAGTGTGTAACGAGATGACCTTCTCGTTAGGTCTCCACCGGGAGCCCTACTCCTGGGGTAACTATCTGTGTTGCTCTCCTGCCATGCCTTGATGGAAAAATATAAGAGTTGTTACTAAGGCAGAAGGCTACCCATTACTCACCCCACTGACCAGGGTAACTCTGTATGAAGTAGCTGTCTGGCCTGTGCCCACAGCAAACTGGGCACACAGTTGTACCTCTACTCTACAGTCCTGGAGGGCCACTCACACACCACCCCTCTCTCACCAGGGTCCCATTAACTCCTCTGGCTCTCACTCAGTCTCTTTCATACTGCCTTCTCTCTCAGGGCCATAGTCATACTGCCTAGCCTCATACGGCTTCAGGCTTAACTCTCCAGGCCTTGGTCAGCCCCAGCGCAGTCTGCTGTGACTCCCACTACCCTCATCTGAGCCTTGACTGAGCAATTATGCAACTGTTGGCCTACTTCATCCCTGGCCACTTGCCAGGCCACTACGCTCCCACTAGGCCGCCTTACTCACCCACACCCATGGAGCCACTTTAATTGTTGCTCCTCTCACTGGGTCTCATTATTCATCACCCCTCTCTCTCCCAGGGTCTCTCTGTAATCATTGCCCATCCCATTCAGGGTCTCTCTCATGCCGCCTGGGCATAGTCCCAGGTCCCTCCTCTGGCCTAAGCTCTGCATCAGGATTCCTTAATGAGCCTGGGCTCTCCCTGCTCATTAAAACACCGCCAGGAATGTGCGGCTAGGGTTATAAGTCACCCCAAGTCACCTTTCACTGGGGAGGTAACTGGCCTGGCATTTCCTGGGGGCTCCCACATTGTTAGGAGCCCCACTAGACCACCCTTCTCCAGCAGGGTTTTACAATTTTACATCATACTCAGGAAAACAGGTCACCTCCACCCCATAGCCCCTGTCCTTACCTCCTGACTATGGCTGGAGAATTGTCTCAGCCTGAAGTTACCTCCTACCACCTGCAGCAAACTGTAGCCCAGCTTATATCCCTGGGTCCAAAATAGCTGCCATCATCAGGCACCTGCCTGCTTTCTACCCTTGAAGTGGCAGGCACCAAAGATGACCTGCCACACATTGATATAATTTAATTGTAATAAGAAATTATATTTTATTATATTTAAGAATGTTTTATTTCTGTTGGAAGTTCCAATATAGTATGTGCTGGCATATTCTGAAATATTAATATGAAAAGGTTAATCTTTCAAAAATAATATTTAAAAATGAGTTGTAAATGAAATGGCAAATCAAAAGAAAATTGTTCTATGAAAGTCTGAAAGTACCTCCTTTGCACTGAATTCTTACAGTGTCTTGCATTAAGAAAACATAGAATGAAACAAGTTACAGATTGCTGAAAATAGGTTGTTGAATCTAACAACTTTTTAAGTTACCAGAGATTTACTATTACTATTCTTTTACAGACAGTGAATTCTGAGATTTGTGATTATTCAGATCCACAAAAGGTAACTGATGGATATTCAGTACCCAGGGGAATTGAGATAAATAATTGAAATGCTTAAGAAAGCTGGACATCTGTAGCAGTAGTGGTATAAGTAATGCTTAGAATCTTTGAAGAACGGAAGTGTCTTGTTCACATAAACTGACAACATAATGGAGAGGAAAGAATAAAACAATACATGTATGGAGACAATCTCTCATGATAATATAAGGTTCACTAAACTCAAATGTATTATTTATGCTGTTTTTGTGACTTAGAGGTCAGGGCTTTCTGATTCCATTACAAACAATTTAGAGATATTTATCATATGCAGTGAAAAGAAATGAAACTGTTAGATCAATGTTAGCTAAGTTTTTTTTGACTAATATCAAGCATCAGGATTGCAACCACTGCTCCCCTAAATATCATTCCTTTTTATTATGAGATGCAAACAAAGCCAATATAGTCTTCTACCTCTCTTGAAGGAGGCAAAAAACAACACATTGAAAATTTAAACCAGCTGTGGTTTGGCTATTCTTTACATTTCAATAATCAGTTTCTTTTTTCTTTAATAAGTCATCATCATTGAGGACAACTTGTTCAATTCAAGTTTCAAACATCTTTGACCACAAAAAACAGGTTATTAAAAACCAGAAGGTTCTGTGCCTTCTACAGATTAATTTTAAAGCAGATTAAAAGTGTCCGTAAAAAGGTGTTATCCAGCACTTTGGGAACCAACCCATATAAAACTATATATTCTATGAAAGTTTTAATAGACTGTATTTTAGCCAGCCACTTGTCCACTGTACACCAAAAGGGTTTTAAAAAATGCTAAAAAACTGGGGTCATGGATTCTTCCCCTCCCACACACCCATTTCTCATGGGCACTGAGGAGTCCTACCCAAGTGCCATGCATATTGCATCACTAACACGAACAGGATGTCTTGAGTGGTCACCCATGCCAAGTCCACAGTTTCACCTGCCAGCTTCTTGTCTGCAACCTCTTCCCACACCTTTCTTGATATCTGCTAGGGATGACTGCCCACAAGGGGGAGACAGTTCTTCACCTTATAGCTTCCATTACTTTCCCAAGGTTTCTAAAAACTATTTGTTCCAGCCCCTGAAGACAGTAACTTGTTAAAAATAACCATGGCTTGGAAACTGAACATTAAAAAAACAAACATCCCCCTCAAAAAATATTTCTTTAAAAGGCCCTGTGAAATATTGAATAAAATATCCAGTATTCATGTCCCCGTCCATTGCAACTCAGCAGCATGCACTCATAAGGCACATCCACATGAGTGTGTACCTGTCTGTGGCACCACAAACTGCACTCACGGCACATGCATGCATTTGATGCATCCCTAATTTACAGTGTGGTGGGATTTTTTCCCCACACCAGAAAAAAAAAGTAAAAAGACCCAGGCAGCACACATGAAAGCAGTGTGCACCATCTAAAACCAGAGCCTGGCTAGCTGATGTCATGCTTCAGCTGCCAGCCAGGCTCTGCATGCCTGGATCACTGCCACTAGAACTGTAGTAGGTTACCTGGCAGTCAGGTAAGGCTGCCAGGACCAACTTAGGTGCTGGCCCCAATCTTCCCTACCCCATCCAGGGCAACTTGTTGCAGCCATAGCACATATAAACAGTTGTTCCCCAGGGACAAGTAGCAACAACACAACTATGTGCCACTGCTATTTGTCCCCCAGGCAAACGCACATTCACTCTCATCCAGAAGTGCCCACATAGTTTGCATAAATGAATAGGCCTAAATCCAGGAGTCCCCATCTACCCATCAGCCTCTGTATAAAAAGTTCCAATCATGCCAACCACTATCACTTTGTAGTAAAACCCCCAGTTTCTTTCTTTTTTTTTTTAATTTATTTTAAAATGCATTCCCTCCCTTTACCCAGTCTGACTTTCTCTCCCTCTCTATTCCCTATAGATTGGTATAAGTAAGCTAAGATGTAAGATAAGCTGTAACATTTTATTTTAGGTAGTAAGTTTTATTTTTCTCTCCCCTCCTTGCAAATAAGTGCCCTGCTATTTTGATATAGATATCCACTGTTTTATGAGTGATAATTATTATGTTTTCTATTGATTTTTTTTTACTGCTTTTATATTGTGTGATTACTGTTTTAGGCCTATATATGTAAGTTAGCGTAAGTCATGTCAATCCTCCGTCTTATCCCCATGCCCAGTTGTGTAACCCATGTCTCACACCTACCCCACCTATGTAACTTTGTTCCTGAATGAATGGGGATGAATGAGGGTGCTTGAGAGATAATGGCAGTAGGTCTAAAAATAGCTCCCTCTGAATGACTGAACCATCAACACCAATACCTGGACCAATGACCCAGCGCTTGGAACCACCCTCAGCATTCAAGAAACAAAAGGTGAGGCAAACCACCATTGTGTGCAAGGCTGCACATGCTCAGTATGAACATCTGGAGCCCTCTGGAACAGGGCCAACCTTGCCTAGACATTCCCTCCTCATAGGAGATCAGAGGTAGTCTGCCCCATAAAAAGGGGTAATGAAGACTGACTTCCTGAGGCGCCCTCTCCATCTGGACCAACACCATGCCACACCACATATCCACCCAGAGGCACTGCCAGTGACTCCTCTCTGGACAACACCTACTGGACAACCCCTTTCCAGCCTGAACAGGTAGGTATCACCCCCCACTCTCTCTTCAACAAAGGACTTGGACTCTGTTTCTCTTCCCCACCTGAACTCCAGCCCTTCCACTGAGTCTCTATCTCCAGCTGCCATTGTGAGTGTGTGCATGCGTGCGTGCATGCATGCATGTGAACCAATAACTTCATGGGGCTGTGTAGCATGTTGTCAGCTTAATAAACCTGTTATTTGGACCCCTGAGTTGGGTTTTGCTTTACTATGGTTTAGTCCTGCTCCAATCTCTGCTCCTCGCCCCTTTAACTTCTGTCTCATTTATTCTTCTCCTGCTTCTGGTTCAAGGCCATTTCCAACACCTGTCCTGAGTTCCTCTATGCCTCCAAACCCCCTGTTTCTTTACCACTGTCTTATCTCTACTGCCTTTTCCCCTGAGCAGCCAGGTTTCTGCCTCTGTTTCTTTCCTGGCTGTCTCCTCCTTGCCACCCGCCTTTTTTTTTCCCCCCTCCCATACACCAGTGACCTCGAATAACCCTGGGGCCACTTGATCTTAAGTAAACCCAAGCCTCAGTTCCTCAGTCAGTTTCTTTCTAGTCCATCAGTTCTAATCCTGGTTCTAGTAACTTTCACTCCCTACATTTTAACTCTCTCTCTCACCTGAACCTTCCCCCATGAACCCCAAGCACACACATACATACCATACCATCCAAGTTGGGAACTTACCTATGTGTAGGTGGGTTGTGTGCGTGTGAACTGGTAAGTGTGTGCATATATGTATATATCATTATGTGCATGACATACGAATTAGTGATCTGTATATGTGTACTGAGTGTGCAGGTATTGACAGCGGATTTTTGTCTAATTTTTAATGTGTATGTGCTTGAATTGGTGATAGGTAGGTATGCATGTGTCTAGGCTGGTTTGGATGTGTATGTGCCTAGGCTGGTAGCACATGTGTGTGTGTGTGTGTGTGTGTGTGTGTGTGTGTGTGTGTGTGTGTGCGCGCCTAATTGATTTGTGTGTTTGTATGCGTGCAATTGTGTCACACCCTCCTGTCTAACAGTGCAATATTGAGATCCTGAAAGTTGGCCTGACCCCACAGCGCAACAGCTTGGTCTAGAAAAAAACCCCCCACACAAATGTCCCTTTGAATTCGCATGGCCTGTTTCCATGATGGGGGGATGCTATGCCTCCACATAAAATAATAGGTAATAATAGGCTTTAATATCTGTCACAGCCCCCCATATAGTGAAATTTCCCTGGCCGCAGCTAAAGCATATATCAGGCTCTCTTCTAGTTTTGTTTTTTTTCCCCAAAAATTTCTGGTCTCCTACCATCCTTCTGTTAACTAAAATGCCCAACACTTGAATTTTCTTGGCTGCCTTCTGTACCCCAGCTTTTACATTTCACCCAGCACCATTATCATGCTTTTGTTTACATTTTGTTTGGCTCTGGATTCTTCCCTGTAATTTTGTGTACACTTTACTACCCAAGTATAGTTTACTACTTGCAAGGAGAGTCTGCCTCTTACCACTTGTATCATCCATATTGTTACATCTCAGCTCTGTGTTCCTGGGCAACCCTGGCACAGGACATGGCCTGTCTGACTCACAAAGGATTTACCTCCTCTTCTCTACCTAAATGAAACTGATTAAGATGCAGTGAGAGACAAAGACCATCCAGATAAGGATGACAAGAGTGAAATAACTGCCCTAAGTCTCATTTGCATCTGAGATGGAACCAGATGACCATTCATTTACATGGGAGATGGAGAACAGAAAGCCTGAAGCAGAGACTGCACGTGAATTCTGGGACCAGAGAAGCAGGGGAGCACTGCGTGATAGGGAATCTGTGCTCCAAATGCTAATCAACCCATGCTTATGCACACTCAGTTCAGCATTTATCAGACCAGTTCTAATCTGGATTTACAAAGGACTTCCCCCCACCCCCAGACACACACACACACCTCTAAATTTAATAGGCATTTCAGGCCATATATTCCCCAGTCCCACTATGGGAGGCCTATTTCAACTTGATTGACTAAAACTTAGTTGCCAGGTTAGGCAAGAGACCGAGTCAGAGGGGATATGGGCAACATTTGAACAATGGTAAAGGGGTTCATCACAGTGTCCATTGGAGCCCTGACACTCCAATAATTGCTTTAAGTCTGTTAAAAGATTATTTTAAGATCTGGAAAAGTCATGCTAAGCTGAGGCTTGTTCACAACAAGTAAAAATCCAACATCCTGATGCTGCAAGCTATCTATTGTTTCTGAAGAAACCACAAGATAACCCATCAGTATATCACCTTTCCATAGGAATTTGAAGCTGTCTCCCAAGTATCTGGTTACTCCCTAATGTTATGTTTCCTGATTATCAATCAGTTTCTTGAGGTGTTCCAAACCAGATAACCCCTTGTCAATAGAAAAGACAATGATTTACACTATCGAGAATGCTTTGAAGAAGCTGAACTGAGGGTATAAAAATCTGTAAAAAAAAATCAGCAATGTGTGTGCTAATACCATCCCCTGTTGTTCTTGGAATGCTGGAAGAACAGATAGTCTCCACTTCATGGCTTGTGCTATGAATTTTACCTGTCAGCTTTGCAACCTGAGTACCTTGGACTGGTGAGATCCCAGCACTCTCTCTCTCTCTCTTTTTTCTCTAGGCATAAATTTCTGAACCTGAACTGTATTAGTTAAGCTTGCGCTAAGTTTCCCCAAATACTTAGTGAAACCAGGGTAATACTGTAATTGTTTGTATTTGTTTTTCTTTTGCATGGCTATTACTACTACTACCATTATATATTTCATATACTTAGCAATTAATAATTTTTATAGTCAAACTGCTGGTAACTGTTATTTTTCCTTCTCTACTTCTCCTTCCTCATGTGCTCTGCAGCAATGCTTCTTTTACCTAAGCTAAAGATCCCTATGAAACCCAAAAATAGTGTGGGGTCTGCTCATCAAGAGGCCAAAGATTGGGATGTGCTGAGTTTGAATCACATAAAGGGATCAACTTATTGACCCAGTCAGATGTGCCCTTGTGAACTGAATGCTGGCCCATGAGGGTGCCAGCTGGACACACAGCTGGATTCAGAGGGATTCTGTTTATTTGTGTGCTTGTGTCTGACTGCAGTTTATTGTTGCTCTGATGAACTGATTCTTGGCATACAAGGGTGTTAGCCTGTCCATGCTGATAAACCCAGCCAGGTCAGGCATGTCACATTAATTTGTGTGTATGACTGATTTGGTGACTGGAGGAACCCAGCCCCATTGAAACTGAGTTCTGCAAGATAGCTGCATTGGGGGGTGAGGACTTGCAGAAAGGAAATATACAGCTCCGTATAGAAACACAAGTAACACAAGCAGCACACTGACAGAATTACCAAGACCCTAGAAACATACCCCTAATAAATGAGCACACCCCAAAGTAACAGGCAAGTCTGGTAACAATATACAGCTCTGCTTTCACTTTTTGCCTTCCTCTATCCAGTATAGTACCCCCACACTCCATGACTATGCCCTGCCTCAGTCTCTGGACCAGTGACTCCAGTGCAAAAATTAAAAAAAAAAAAAAGTGATGGGAACAGGGAACACACTACCATAACTGAGACAGAATATTAAAAGATTTACTCAGGAAGGCATTTACTAAAATCTGACTAGTAGCATCTTGCTTTAAAATTTTGATCCCCTCTAGGGAAACCCATAACATCTAAAACCTTAGACTGGCACACAAGTTTTTATTTATCATTAGCCCTCATGAACTTAGACTTAAAAAGGCATAAGTCAACTTCTGTCCTTACAACACATTGCAGCATCCCTTATCATTCTTAATGTGTCAGCAATATCCTATCCCAGCACTATAAAAGTCTGATGTTCATGTATATTTTTGTATTCATAAAACCAGCACTTCTGCTTGTAATAATATTTAAAAGTGTCATGGATCTCGAGTTTTGCAGGAACTCCCTGTCTTCTTTTTGTATAATAAGCATCTCTTTAAGAACTTCAATCATATCGGGCCTCACCAAATCCAAAAACTTTTGCTAAAATGCATTTGTTAGGACATACTGCATCAGGATTTTATCCTTTTTCAAAGTCTATTTATTTCCCCATTTCCATTACAACCACCACTTCCTCCATCTTTGCCGTGTCCTCCTCTCTCTCCTTCATCTCTACCTTCTGCATAAAGCTCTGCAATTGTACTTCCTCCATTTCCCTCCTCTGGTACAATCCAGAATAAAACTGGTGGGCCACATCCATCACCTCCTCCTGGATTTCTATTTGTGCTCTTCCTTCCTTCAATATGGTAGTCAAATCATCTGTGGTATTCTTCTTCAGGGTGAAGTAGCAGGATTTTTCAGAAAAGCTCCCTCCCCACCACCGGGAACATGCGTACCAATGGACACAAGCTAGTTGAGGAAAAGTTTTGGCTGGACATCAGGAAAAACTTATTTTCCATATAGGTAATTAGAATCAGGAACACAGTTCCAGCAGAGGTGGTGCAGTCTCAATTTCTTGAAGTCTTTAAGAGGAGGCTGAACAAATACCTCACTGAGCTCATCTGAGCCCAATTACCTCCTGCCCATGGCAGGGGACCAGACTTGATCTTACAGGTCCCTTCTGGTCCTCCTAGCTATGATTCTATCTTGCATTGTATGAGGTTTCATAGTTTCATAGTAGTTAGGGGTCAAAAGGGACCTAAATAGATCATCTAGTCTGACCCCCTGCCACTAGCCAGAGCACATGCTAGTATCCCATGACCCCAGACAGGTGTTCATCCAACTTCTTTTTGAATTTATTCAATGTAGGAGCAAGGGCCATTTCCCTAGGAAGTTGGTTCCAGATCCTAGCCACCCTAACAGTGAAATAGTGCCTCCTAATCTTTAACCTGAACCTATTCTCCAGCAGCTTCTAGCCATTGTTCCTCATCACCCCAAGTGCTGCTGTGGAGGAATAGGACCCTTCCTATTTGCTACTGATCTCCCCTAATGAGTTTGTAGGCAGCCACCAAATCCCTCTTCAGCCTCCATTTGCTGAGGCTGAACAGGTTCATGTCCCTAAGCCTCTCCTTATAGGGCCTGCCCTATTGCCCTCTAATCAAGTGGGTGGCCCTCCTCTGAACCATCTCAAGATGGGCCACATCCTTCCTAAAGTGTGGTGTCCAGAACTGATTAGTACTCCAATTGAGGCCAGAGGTGCTAATTCCCAAAATGAATAAAGCAGAAATAAAATTCCTTTAAAAAAAATCTGTTTAGTTTTTAATAGACTTCAGTGAAAATGTTGCTGAGATAAGTAATGCAAGAAATGGAGACAAGATCCAGTCCAACAAGTAGTGAAAACTGTTCTTAATGTTTTAGTTGATATTAAAGTTACATGCTTAAGGTTAAATAAGTACTAATACCTTTTGCTGGATTGGGAGTTTAGCAGGAACATGGGATTCACTCACATATGTAGGTAAAAGGTACTTACTGATGAAAAATACCATCAGTAATGCAACAATATTATTTATTTGGTATATTTCAAAATACATAACACAAGCTATTGCACAGTTGTCTTTTCAGTGAGGAATCCTTCCTTTTTCATTGAAAAGGAAACCAGTGCATTACTAATAGGTACAAAAGTTTGAATTTTCTTGACTAATCCAAAAAAGATTATAGTACAAATCTTGTGGCATAAAGTAACATGCTACCATTAAAATGACTAGAACTTTGATAATTTAACACAAAGGTAAATTCTCCATGAATTAAACATGGCCATTGAATTTCCCATGTGTGAAGGTAATAGCAGTTAATGAAAAGTAAACAACTAGCTCTATATTTGGCTAGCAATAAAAGGAATTTTATAAATAAACTGCTGTGACAAACACTCTCTAAAGTTGTATCAGTTATAAATCTGAACAGGAAATGGTTTTCCCATCCTGCAAAAAATCTTGACATTTCAATTTTCCTGTCCCACTTTAGGATGATAACAAGACCTTTCAATGCAAGGGAATTGGAGTGGAGAAAGAAAGACAATCAGACACCAAAGAACAGCCTGCTGGTTAGGCCACTTACTGGATGTGCTTAGCTAGCACCAAGGGCTTGCTTTGAATTATTCATACTAATACCTTGAACATCACCTCTTATATTTCAGACCACTAGGACCAGATTACCAAGTTTTTGGCTACATTGGAATGAATTGGGTGGAATAGGACCTCTACTAAATGGGCATAAGCAATTGGTGACAGACGGGGGAACAAGGCTGAATTCCTCAATGAGGTCTTTGCCTCAGTGTTCCTAAGCAAGGGGCAATGCAAGTCTCTCACTGGAACTGTAGAGAGGCAGCAGCAGGGTGCCACACTACCAAGTGTAGAGCCTGAGATGGTGAAGAGGCACTTGGAGGAATTTAACGCGTTTAAGTCAGCAGGCTTGGATGAGCTCCATCTGAGGGTACTGAAGGCACTGGCTGATGTCATTGCACAGCCACTGGCAGGAATATTTAAAAAACTCATGGCATACGGGCCAGATCCCAGAGGACTGGAAAAGGGCCAATGTGGTCCCCATTTTCAAGAAAGGGAGGAAGGAGGATCCAGGCAGCTATAGACCAGTCAGTCTCTCCTCCATCCTTAGCAAAGACTTTGAAAAAATTATCAAGGCTCACATTTGCAAGAGTCCAGCAGGAAAAATTATGCTGAAGGGAAACCAGCATGGGTTCGTAGCAGGTAGATCATGCCTGACTAATCTAGTCTCCTTTTATGACCAGGTTACAAAACACCTGGATGCATGAGTAGGGGTTGACATCATTTACTTAGACTTCAGGAAGGCCTTCAATATGGTGTCCCACACCATACTGGTGAACAAGTTAAGAGGCTGTGCCTTGGATGACTACATGGTTTGGTGGGTGGCAAATTGGCTAGAGGGTCGCATCCAGATAGTCATAGTAGATGGGTCAGTATCGACCTGGAAGGGTGTGGGCAGTGGGGTCCCGCAGGGCTCGGTCCTTGGACTGATACTCTTCAATGTCTTCATCAGTGACTTGGATGAGGGAGTGAAGTGTACTCTGTCCAATTTTGTGGATGACACAAAACTGTGGGGATAAGTGGACACACTGGAGGGCAGGGAACAACTACAAGCAGACCTGGACAGGTTGGACATATGGGCAGAAAACAACAGAATGCAGTTCAAGAAGGAGAAATGCAAAGTGCTGCACCTAGGGAGGAAAAATGTCCAGAATACCTACTGCCTAGGAAGTGACCTGCTTGGTGGCATGGAAGCAGAAAGGGATCTCGGAGTCCTAGTGGACTCCAAGATGAACATGAGT
>JAGPOW010000229.1:3665076-3706682 GCA_030014935.1 Caiman crocodilus
CATATGGTTAAGGGCTTTCAGGCCAAGCCCTATGAGGAGAGACTAGGGCACCTGGACCTCTTCAGCCTCCGCAAGAGAAGGTTGAGAGGTGACCTTGTGTCTGCCTATAAGTTCCTCATGGGGCACAGAAGGGAATTGGTGAGGCTTTACTCACCAAGGTGCCCCTGGGGGTTTCTAGAAATAATGGCCATAAGCTAGCAGAGAGCAGATTTAGACTGGACATTAGGAAGAACTTTTCACAACTGGAGTGGCCAAATCTGGAATGGGCTCCCCTACCCTGGGGGTGTTCAAGAGAAAGCTAGATAGGCATCTAGCTGGGGTCATCTAAACCCAGCACTCTTTCCTGCCTATGCAGGGGGTCAGACTCGATGATCTATTGAGGTCCCTTCCACCCTTACATCTATGAATCTATGCATCTATGATTCAAGGGTATTCCCTTCTAAATCCAAAAAATTCATTTTGGGCCCGAGTAACTTTTTCCTGATGCAAAACTCTCTCAGAAAAAAGAAGAGCCCAACCAGCTCTAGTCAATTATAGACCTCTTACATAATTTTTCAATCATCTGTGCGCAGTGAGGCTCAAAGAGAATTGGGTAGGAAGAAAAAGGTATTTATTTTTAAATAATTAGCAAAACAAATACAGGGAAAGGACAAAATGCATTACATATTCACTCATTAAGTCCTCAACAATGCTGTAGATTTAAATATCTATTCATGGAAGAGATGGCCCCTTGACCTTCAGCTCACTAGCCCTGGCCCACCTCCACGCCAGTTGGAAACCCAGGCCCTTAGCTCTTAGGTATCCCTTTTGGTGGGCTCCTGGCCCTTCAACCCTTCTGGTCCTGGCCCCAGCATAGGCCAGTCAGGTTGAGTCTATGGCCTTTTCCTCTCTCTGAGGGTCCACCCTCTGGGCCCTCCAAACAAGAGGTAACCCATCCAGTTGTGGGTACTAGGGGTTAAGGCACCCCAACCCACCTTTTACCAGGGTAGTTACTGGCCTTGCATTTCCTGGGGGCTCCCCCGCCACTGAGAGCCCCACCAGGCCACCCACTTCCAGCAGGGTGCAGTTTTAGGTCATGCCCAGGACCAGGAGCCTCCTTATCATCCCCTTCAGCTCCTCCCTTACCTCCAGATAATATGAGCAGTCTTCTGGCCAGGCAGTGTTATTGCCTGGCCTCCAGTGGCAGAACTGCCCTGTTTATATGGGTAGCCCTGAATCTAAAATAGCTGCCCTAATCAGGCACCTGCCGGCTGCTGCCTTCTGGCCCTTCAAGTGGCAGGCACAAACAGTTTTAGCTAATAAGTCATGAAGAACCTAGAAACTTCTGAAACAATTACTGCTCTACAATATCTTTGAAGGATGTTTGCTTAACAGCAAATTTACCCACAAGGTATTTTTAATGAGCCACTCAAAACATTTGCCAAAAAAAAGTTTTTAATAACAAAGGCAATTTGTCTTCGTAATTTACATCTGTTTTCTATAGACTCAAGCTGGATTCACTTAAATATTTATGCAGTCTTTATGTTTCCTTTTGGCTACAAATAAAAAGTAGGTTAGACTTACCTAAGAACAACTTTTCTTAGAAGTTGTGTAAATTTCTCATTCCCTCAAATATCTGTTCACAAATAATTCCCTAACTTCCAGTCAGTCCAGAGGAACACAAGGAAAAGTAGTAAAAAGGAGGAAAGAAAAAGAAGAGAAGAAAAGTGAAAGCAAAATTATTCCACAGGAAATGTTCCTGGCTCCCAAGATGAGATTGAACTGATTCTTAGAGAAATTGTTTGAATTTTTAATATGAGTACAGATGCACAGATTAGGCCATCTGGAATAAAAAATAATTTGGTTATTAGTCCTTAGATGGAACTGCTTTTTCCAAAATGCAATATGGAAACAATTATACTAAACTTGCAATGTGAACATCTTTGTGATTCAGTCATATCTGTTTTCAATAGAATATGGATTGGGCTTTAAGACTCAGAAATGCAGTATTGGCCTCATCCTGCAGTCTATAAGTGATCAAAGTTTACTGTGTAATCAAATGGGAATGTGACTTATATAAATAATAATATACCACATTCTTCTTTCAGGATTTCTAAAATATTATTCAATATGCTTTTGCAAAATATCCTATTTCTTTCCATATGCCCTTCCAACAGAAATATCTGATACTTTGCCAGATATTAGGTTGCAAGTGTACACAATTATCTCTATAATAACATATATCTGCAAAACACAGGGATGTGCCACTATTCAATAGTTTAATAGGAAGTATGTACTGTATATTGTGAAGTGCTTTCAAGAAAAAATCTAAGGCATAGTAAATTAATTTAACTATATTTTCCTTTCTTCCACTACAAAACTCCTAAAGACCTAAATCAGGATTTCAAATCCCTGATGCTATTCATTACACAAAGAAACAGGTAAATTCAGTTCCTTCCCTGAGGACTTCAGAGTCTGACTCCTAATACTTCAGGGAGCTTTATGCTCAAATAAAACCACATTGAAATCACTGAATGTTCTAAAGTATTGCAAGGAGCAATGAAAGGCCATATAATTTGCTTTTAGATTTGCTTTAAATATATCTCAATGAAACACATACAGTTCATCATATGTTCAATCTGCATTTTTGATAATATACTTATGCAAATCAGCTATATATGTTAAGATAACTCATTTTATTAGTATTGAGAGCTGATTTTAACCTTGCTGAGACCAATAAGTTTAACTATTAGCATTCATTTAACATAGTTATATGAGATGGTGTAACAAGACCCACCCCACAGGGCAGCTGCCAAATCAGTCCTGACCCACTGACTCTCACTTGGTCTCACCAGAATATCCTCCTGATTCCACTTGCCACATCTCTTTGGAATATTAATATACTTTTGAGAGGCTGCCCTTAGAGGCCAGAATGAGGTCTCCAGTGCCTCACTCCATGCTGCTCTATTTGTGGAGGTTTCAGTCTGGCCTGACCTTTTGACACTTTCTTCCAAGCAGAATATGTCTCCCTTCATTTGGCCTCAGCCAAATGCCTGTGTATGTCTCTCCTTCTGTCTGCACCAGATCTCTTGGTCCTGCCCTATGCTATTGGCCCCTTGGTCCACAGCTCCAAAAAAGTGTGAGATTCATAGATTCTAAGGCTGCAAGGGACCTTGGAACATCATTGGGTCTGGCCCCCTGCACCAGGCAGGAAGGATAGCTGGTCAGGCAACCCCAGCAAGGTGGCTAGTCTCCTCTTGAAGATTTCCAGGGAAGGCAATTGCACCACTTCTGGAGGGGGCTTATACCACAGTCTAGACAATTTAACTCTGAAGAAGTTTATCCTAATGTTGAGCCTGAAATGGTCTTCTAGGAGTTTGTGGCCATTATTCCTGGTTTTTCCCAAGGGTGCCCTGGTGAACAGTTGTTCACTGAGCCCTTGATGTAGTCCCCTGATGTAGTGGTAAGCTGCTATCAGGTATCATCTCAGCCTTCTCTTTTTCAGGCTGAAGAATTCCAGGCCCATCAGACTTTGCTCATACGGCTTCCTACACAAGTCTCTGATCATATGGGTGGCCCTTCTCTGGACTCTGTCAAGTTTTACCATGTCCTAGTTGAAGTGGGGCTCCCAGAACTGGATGCCTTACTCCAGTTGGGGTCACACCAATGCTGAGTAGAATAGAAGAACCACTTCCCTGGTTTTGTTGGAGATGCACTGATTTATGCACACCAGAGTATTAGTTGCCCTGCTGGCAATAATGTCACACTGCCAGCTTATATTCACAAAGTGGTCTATTATCATCACCTGGTCCCTTTCATTCATGGTGCTAGTCAGTTGGGTGCCACCAAGCCTGTAGGTGTGTAGGGGGTTATTCTTCCCCAGGTGGAGCACTTTACATTTCTCAATGTTGAACTTCCTCTCACAATTTGCTAGCCTGTCTAGATCAGCCTGTATCTTCAAGCATGAGCTTGGCCAGTGAGCTCTTCACACCTACATCCAAATCATTAATAAATGTGTTGAAAAGAACTGTACCAAGCACCGACCCCTGTGAGACACCACTGGCCACTTCTTGCCAGGATGACACAGATCCATTCATTAGGACTCTGAGTCATACCCTGCAGCCAGCTTTGTACTCACCTAATTGTCTCACAGTTAAACACACAATCCTCCAATTTTCTTGCAAGAACATTGTGGAATACCAGATCAAAGGCTTTTTGGAAATCAAGGTATACAATGTCAATCTCTTCTCTCTTATCCAGGTGGCAAGTTACCTGATCCTAAAAGGAGATGATGTTGTTAAAATGAAGCCATGATGACTGACATTCAGAATCCTACCTTCTGAAAGCCTATTGCACATAGGCTTCTTAATGAATATTTACAGGATTTTCCCTGGAATAGAAGTTAGGCTAATTGGCCTATAGATACCTGGGTCCTCCCTCCTCCCCTTCTTGAAGCAGGGTACCATTGGCCCACCTCCAGTCCTCAGGGGCCTCTCTGGAGCACCACAAGTTTTGGAACAGTTTTGCCAGAGGATCCATGATGACTTTGGCCAGTTCCTTCAGCACTCTTGGATGGAGTTCATCCAGTCCTGCTGACTTATCCACGTCTAATTTCTTCAATTGATCACACACCAGTTCTATGGCAATAGTGGGAAGGCAGTCATTCCTGCCCTGCTCATTTTGTACCCTACGTGGCATGATTTTCATTTTGGACTAGTGAGAGACCAAGACAAAATAGTCATTCAGGAGTTCTGTTGTCTCCTGAGTGTCAATAACCAGCTGTCCTGAGTTGTTGACCAATGGTCCCACACTTCCATTTGTTTTCCTCCTGTTCTTTACATACCTAAAGAAGGACTTCTTGTTGTCCTTGATTCCCATTGCTAATCTAAGTTCAGTCACCATCCTGGCCTTTCTAATTTGTTGCCTACAAGAGTAGGCCATTGTTGTATAGTCCTCCTTAGGACCTTTCCCCAGCTTCCATTGTTTGTACGCTTCTTTCTTTTTTCTTAAGGTGATTGTGATTTTCCTGTTTAACCAAAAGGACTTCCCAGTAGGGCTGTGAAAAATTTTGCTGGCTGTTCTGTTTCAACACTGTTTCAGCTTGTTTTGAGCTCAAAACCATGAAATCAAAATGAAACAAAGAGCTTCGAAACAGCCTCAAAATGAAACAAGGGCAGTCAAAATGTTTTGAAAGTTTCAAAGCTCAAGTGGGGCTTGCCTCCAGGGAAACAGAAAGTAAGGAGAGGGAGAGGGAGGGGGAAGAGGGAGAAGGACTGCTGTCATATTAACTGTGCAGCTCACAAGTGACTGTGATCCTTCCTTGAGGTCCTTTCCAATCTCAGTGCTCTGGGGGAGGGATGGAAAAAACAGCATAAAAGGCAGCATTGTTTGCACTGGCCTGATTTCTGCCTTGGAGTCTGACAGTTACTGAGCTATCTTCCAGCAGCTGAGAAGCATTAGACAATAAAGGCTACTACTACCATTGATTTGAATGATTTGCTACTTGCTAGCCTAGCTTAGTAAGTATGATTGCATAATACTTTTTGCTTTCTTCTAAACCCTTTTATTTTATTATTATATTCATTGATTTATTCTTTTCAGTAAGCTCTCTCTCGTTCACTCTCTCTTGCTCTCTTAAAGTAACAGAGGGAACATCTACACAAGACATTAACTGCACAGTAGCCCAATTCTACTGGGCATTAGCATGCAGGGCAAAAACCATGCTAATATGCTAATGCACAGTAATATTAGGCTACTGTGCTGTTAGCATCACTAAAAAGTCATGCACCAGTGCTACTGTGCAGTAGTGCCAGTTACTACACATTGATTTAGTACTTAGTTATTCAAGTACTAAGCTTAATGTGCAATAACTCTGGTACATTAATGGACATGTAGACACACTCAGTAGAAGACTCCTCTTACAAAACACATATTTCCACCTAAAATAAAGGCAAAAACAAGGCTGTAGGAAAACTGTACAGCTCGAACTGGGTCAGAAGGTTCAGTCTAATTCATGGTGCTTTCTGTGAAGCACCATGATTTAGATGGGAGCTGCACTTCTGTCTGTACCTGTCCAGGTTAAGGTAAGGTAGCTGTAAGACCTCTGGAAATTCAAAGTAAAAGTTTAAAATATGCAGAGTACAAAGCACTAAAACTAAAATGGCTTACAACTTCAAAAGTGCCTGCAAAAAAGTCTTGAGGATTCAGAGATCGAAGGGAAGAGTTTTCTACACCACGAAATCTTGGGATATAAAGTTTGTTGCTTTTAGTTTAAATTTTACTTTGTGTTTTGGGATTTAAAAGTCAGAAGCAATTTATATTTCAAAGCAACAAGTAATTCAACAATCTATAAACTTGAATAGCCTGGTATTTGTCAAATTTAGATAGAAGTAGTTTCCAGTTCAGTGTTTAACGCAGGCTATAATAGTATTCATTCAACAGCATTATATTTACTTTCAGTATTGTCTTAGCAAACTAATAAAGAACAATTAGCATATTTAAAAAGTGTTGGATAGAAAATGGCAGTATTACTTCAGAATAATCAAGATATATGGCATATTAAAGAACCAGAAATAAATATGCTGCTGCCTGCTTTCTTATCAAAGTACTTTATTTAAATAATTTCTCTTCCTAGAATGTTCTCAGTTGAGACCATTTGGATGTCAGGAAAAACAGGAAATAAAATCAATCTTTATATGCTATGCTTAATCAATAACTTGGAGATCTCCAAGGGAGACTATAATTTAATCCTATTTTTTTCTAGTAAAGTCATCAATATTCCCTTAAAGGAGAGTGCATTTGGAAATGTCTGTGTTGCATCCTACAGTCTAAAACCTTCTGCATTGTTATAACCAGTGATTACTTGGACTCAATTTGATATTGCACAAAATGGCTGCACTTTTTGCTGAAAGGTGATTATTAGCAAGCTGATCACATATGTCAGCTCAGAGAAGAGAGTATTAGGAAGAGAGGAAATATAATTTTTGGTAAATAGAGAAACAGCATGATTTGCATACATAAATATTTTAGATTTCAGGCATTTACTGGGTAGCTCATTAATATGATAAGCAAAATGAAGTGAACCTAGCAGCAATCTTTGAGGTGTTCCAAATATTTCTGGGAAGCAGGTTTGTAATGAAATCCTTTGAAAAATGATGTACAAGAAGAGATAAAATTAGGCCTGCTCAAGGAAACAATATTAGACCATTTGTTTGATTTTGTTTAGCAAAGGTTTAAAGACTTGAATGTCTTTTTTATTTACTTTTTTTTTTTTTTTACTAGTACTGTAAGGGCTTTCAAGGTCCCGTTCACAACAGCTAGAGTTTTTAACAAACTGTCAAAATCCCAAATTTACATGTGCACATTGGCATTTAGGTATATATGAGCTCTTAGGTACCCATTTCCACCACTGATATTAGAAGGCACCACTGTTCAGCTACAGTCTTAGACATACATTCTTACGGGCCTTTGCACACACCACAGCATTGACCTTTAAAGTGGCTTTTAATTCTCATTTGCACTGCTTTAATGGCATTGCTGTTCGCATGCTTTGTGGCATATTCCACTTTAGATGACTTGGTATGTAGCAAGATAAAACACTTCCAAGGTTTTTTTAGTTTGCTACCTAACAAAGTGCAGCTGTGCACAGGGTGCTGGAAGTCAATGTGCTTAAGGCTTGGTGGTCCCCATGCAGCTCAGGGGCTGTTGAACAAGGTGGCAGCTTGTGCAGGCAGGCTTCATTGTAGAAAGAAAAAGAAAGTGGTAAGCCTGATTTTTTTTCCCTCCTCCCCAGTGCCTGCCTGCATGCCTAAGCTGTGTGGGAGCCCAATACTTCCCTCTGTGGCTGGAAGGAGTGGGGGGGGGGAGGCTGGTGCTTCCCTCCATGGTTGTGGTACCCCTGGAACCACCCAGGCTGGATGCCATTGGGCAGATGCCACCAGGAGGAGTGGGGGGCACACAGTTCAGGGACCACTCAGCCAACTGGCAGCTCACCGTCTCCCACCTCACCACTGGAGAGGCAGGTAAGGATTCTGCCCCCACCCTTGTATACATACCACAGGGGTTTAGTTTGGTTTAATTCTCCCTAAATTGAAGTGGTGTTTTTAAATACCTATGGTTTCAATTAAGGGAGAACAAAACTGAATTAAACCCCTGTGGCATGTACAAGCAGCCTAGGTCCTTAAGGGTGTAACTTTTCATTGGTAAGCCCTTGCAAATATGCCTGAACACCAATGTCGCCCTACAGATGACAGTTTGCTCAGGGCCCTTGTTCCATCTGCAGTCTCAGAATGCCAAGATAAGGGGGAAACGCCTGTCTCACCAGTCCCATAGACGTGACAGAACACACTTAATGTCTCTTTTCTGCCAGTCTTTTCATCAGGAGGCCAAAGGCAGGTCATTGGCAAGTAAGGGGACAGCAACATGACAACACAAAAGACAGATGATGGAACAGGCTAATGTTGCAGAAAGTATAAGAAAACAGGAAATAGATGGTTTTAGTAGCCACTTCAGTGGCAGCTTGGTTTAGGAGCAAAAAAACACCCGGAGATAGTTTTCAGCCAAAGATCCCACACAAAGGAATCATTTATCTCTATCCCATCAGCAAATTAAGTTCCCAAAACCCTCTTTCTCTCACTGCTATCGAGCTTAGGCAGAATCCTACTTAGCTGGCTAGTGTCCAAAAATTCTCCTCACCCACTCTATAGGAACCTAGGTACCACGTTTGGGGCTAAAAATTCCACTGGACTGAACCTGAACATGACCAGTGTACCTTTGGTTTCTCTCCACTTTGCATCCAATGATCTGAATGGCAAGTTCTATCCACAAGCTGCTCCAGAGACTTCTGATCAGTCATTTCCTAGAAGCCTCTGGTCTAGCTTTAGCATAACTTGAGAATATTTTGAATGTATCTGTATCTCAAATACAGATATATTCCATCCTAGAAATCAATGCAAGTCACCTCTGGCTGACGTTTAGGCTGTGTGTAGAGAAAACAAGGGGCATGTGTGCATGACACTTTTAAGTGGGTTAAATGTTTTTGCACTGCTTTAAGGGTGTTATTTGCATGTATCGGCAGCGTATTGCACAGTAATTCTACCTGCTATCACAAAATCAGAGGTACAATGCACCTTACATTACTTTGGGTGCAGCAAACTAAAACTCCTCTGAGCAGCCCTACAGCTGTGGAGTGAAGCAACAGGATCCGTTCAGCTCAGGGGCTTTGCAGGAAGCCTATGCAGGCAGCTTGGCAGCATCCTGGGAAGGCAGGCTCCACCCAAGATATTTTTTTTTTATTCTGCTGGAGCCTGCCTGCCTGCCTGAGCTGTGCAGAGGCCCAGTGCATCCTTTCATGGCTGCAGTGCCACCCAGGACCACCTGAACCAGGTGCCTGCAGGTGGATGCTGCCTATGTGGGGGCCACTGCTTCTGTGGAGGGAAGCACTAGCATCCCATGCAGCTCAGGGACCACTCCACTTGCCGGCAGCTTGCCTTCCCCTCCTCGCTGCCAGAGAGGCAGCTAAGTTCAGGTGTGTGCATGACATGGGGTTCTAAAGGGCCCTAAACTGAAGCAGTGTTTTTAAAACCCCATTTAGGATTTAGGGCCCCCATTTTGTCTACACATGCCCTATGCTAACAACAGGACTAACTGAAGGAATGAGACAAACACTCAGCATTATTAAAATCCAACAACATTCTAATGAAGACTTTAAAAAAAAGAGTTCTCATATTATGTAGGCTGCTAGGAAGCAGCATCATGCACCAAAATAACTCTGTTTCAGTCCTATTTTTTAAAAGCATATATGTTTTGAAGAAAGAGCTTGAACCTATCAAATCAGGTTAGGAATCTGAATGAAAGAAAATACCTTGCAAGAGAGGAGGTAAGGTAATCATAAGGCTTGCAAAAAATCCATATATCCATTGTTTATTCATGAATTCTCTTGTATGATTTGTAGTTCCTATACTGGTATTGTCTATTTCTTGATGTTCCTTTCAATATTTTGATAATAACTTAGTAAAGGCATGTTGCTATTCATTTTGTCTTAGTGAATACAATTTTGGAAAAAAATGCTTTTTAGTCATAATTATTTTGCTATGAAAAACTCTTAGCAACAGAACACAATCAATGATCAATGCAGGGTTTGCACTTTAAATGTACAGCTAATCCCTGAAGCTGCTAGTTTCAAGTTGCATTATTATGTTGTGACTAGAGCCATATCAACTGCTTGACTTGAGCTGGTAAAGTATGCATAATTAGCCATGCTTTATGTACAAGTTACATCTGCCAAGCAGAAATGATTTGCTCAAATTTTGCTCTTGTCCACAATAACTTTGTAGATAAGTTTGTTCCCAAATCTTATCAGTGTTTTATCAACATATCTTGGGTTCAAGTTTGGGATGCATCAGGCAGGGCAAGGCGTCTGGATTTTTTCTGAATCCTGACTGATGTGATGAGGGTTGGGGTGGCCTAATTCAAGTGAAATCTTTTTTTCTTAAGGTTCCTCACAACGTTATTAATCTCACTGATCCAGAAGGAAAATGTGTTGGTTTTTTTCCCCGACGCCCTGTGTCTGACTGGGAGACAGTACCTAGTATTTTCTTCCCCACTAATTATTGATAACATTTTTGTTGCTGTTGTTCATATAAACAGTAGCTTAACAAGGAGGAATATATTTCCTTGAGTTCAGAGTTTGCTGTTGCAGAAATGAGGCCTATTTCACTTTCTTAACGTATAGACAGCAAACAGGAATGTAGGCAAATGAGCTAAAGCTTGCCAGTGAGTACGCAGTGTTATTTTTTTTATTTTTATTTTTTTTATGATAAAAACTAGGTTCATTTGGCTGAGAGACTTTTTAAATCCCAGGGCCTGCAAACTCCTCAAAAAAGTGAAATGTTTCTCATAGCTCTTCATTTCAGCTTTAAATCATATTATATTGTGCTTTACCCATAAAAAAAAAAATTCAGTTCAAAGATTCATTGCTAAATTACGTAATCCTCTTAGCAATATGGTCTAATTATTTTTCCCCTTCTAAATGATTCATAGTTCTGCCAAATTCTCTTTAAAAAAATAGCAAGTTGCATAGACATTGGCAGGGAAAACACAAGAATAATATTTTTCCCAGACTCATCTGCCACTACATATCTTTCCATTAAGATACCTTTGAGCGCAGCAGTGGGGGTGAAGGAGGTGGGAAGAAACTGAGTAACTATTAAAACACCTGGAACCTAAACATTTTATTTAATTTTTCTGTGGAGCTAATTATTTTCTGCTTTCTTGGGTTGCATGGTTATTTTACTAAAGATGTTGTGCCTATATAAACAGTCTTTATATGAAATCCAATGAATTAGGAGTCAGACCATAACATATAATGATTCTTTACAATGTTTACTAATCTAAACAGTCTTTGAAGACATTAAGTATCTCTTAGCAGATATTACAGCATGCTGTAATATCAAGTCCCAGCTAGGAATGATTTATTTCACGGGTGAATAATGTGTTACTCATGTTTGGGCCCATCATGGAATCCGTTCATCAGTAAGAGATGGTGAATATTGCAGCTATTCTAGTGATTGATGGTACATCATTTCTGACCCTACTGAACAGTAGCATCAACATCACAGTTCATGACCACCAATGCTATGTGATGAGCTATGCTAGTGATGAGCTACATAACCATAATGTCAACATAGTATTTTGTGTAAAAGCATTCTTTAATCTTGTAAACTCATCATACTGCCAAGTAGTCCTCAGTGGCTCAATGTCTAGTTGGGAGGAGGTATCAAGAGGGGTTCACCAAGAGTCTGTCCTGGATCTAGTACTGTTCAAGATCTTCATTAATGATTTGGATGATGGGATCAAATGCACACTTAGAAAATTTGTGGATGACACCACATTGGGTGGAATTGTAGACACTCTGAAGGGCAGGGCTGAGATCCAGAATGATCTTGGTAGATTGGAGAAATGGTCTATAATCAATCTAATGAGATTTAACAAGGACAAGTGCCAAGTCCTGAACTTGGAATGAAATAACCACATGCACAGATGCAAACTGGGAAATGATTGACTAGGCTGTAGTATTGCAGAGAAGAACCTGGAGGTTATGTACCATAAGCTGAACATGGGCCAATATTGGCTCTTGCTGCAACAAAAGCCAACAGCATCCTGGGTTATATTAACAAAAGTGTTACTTGGAAATCAAGGAAAGTGATTTTTATGCCCTTTTCAACATTGGTAAAGGCCTTACCTGGAATACTGTATCCAGTTTTGTGCTCCTTACTTCAACAAAGACATGAGCAGCTTGGAAATAGTCCAGCACAGAGGAATGAAAATGATCGGTGTACTGGGAAACAAGACTTATGAGGAAAGGCTGAAAGAACTAGGGTTATATGTAACTTAAAAAGGAAAGAATGAGGGGGGATATTATCACAGTTTTCAAATATGTGAAGGGTGATTGTAGAGAGGGTAGAGATAGTTCTGTTCCCTACAGCCCTGGAGAAAAGCCTAGGAGCAATAGCTTCAAGCTTCAGCAGACGAAATTTAGGCTGGAGATTAGAACAAATGTTCTGACTGAGGGTGATCAGTCACCGGAAAATATTACCTAGACAAGTTGTAGAATCTCCATCTTTGGAAACTTACAAAAGCAGGTTAGACAGACACTTGGGTGGTATGGTTTAGTCAAGGGCAATCGTGTCTTGAGTGGGGGAGCTAGAATAGATGACTTTGTGAGGTCCCTTCCAGCCCTACTTTCCTATGATCTGAAAATCTAGTTGGGTGAATCAAGACTTACAACTTTTTTTATAACATGACCAAAATTTAAAACAGAAATATTACAATAAAATCCAAAATCTATCACAGTATGCACACACAAACTTCCTTGTAGCCGCAACCATATCAATTAATTTTAATCTCTTTCCTCATCCACATTGAGTGTTGAGCAGAGAAGTCATGATGCTGTGAATCCAATGGCCTTTCTTCTGTTTTTAGCTTAACATTACCATGGTGTGACAGGGTGCCTCAGGGCCGTCCTCAATACGGCCCCCACACCTGTCTCTGGGCAACTGCCCACCTTATCTTGCCTGCCACATCTTTGATGTTAATTGGTTCCTTAGTGGGAGGCTGCCCTTCTACTTGTACTGCCCCCTCCACTAGGGTGCGCTGTGTGCGGCTCCTTCCCCCCCAATACCTCAGCCCAAGCCTTGCGGATGTCAACCTGATCTTTCCTATCTTGGCCCCTTCCTATTCTCTCTGGGCCCTCTCAAGTGTCACACTTGGACTCCCAACACAGACCGCCCCCTCTCTGGGGTTTGCTGTGCCCTCCCCAGGCTTCCTATTCCTTGCCTGACTTGGGCTTCTCAATGTCCCCCCCTTCCTTCCAGGACTCTCTATGCAGCCCCCCCTTCCTCAGGGAGCACTGTGCCCAATTTGGGCTCCTTAATGTATGTGGCCCCCTATCAGGGACTCCCCATGCCCGAACATGGGCTTCTCAATAAAATGGCCCCTTCCTTGGGGCTTGCTGGGCCCCTCAGGCCTCTCAAATAGTGCCCCTCTCAGGCCTCTCAGACATTCAATGTGCCCAACTTGGGTTTCCAACCCACTGCCCTCCTCTCTGGGGCTGGGGGTCCACACACCCCCTATGCTGCACCCTTCTGGGCACCAGAGTCCCCACATTCCACTGTGGGTTCCACCTGAGGATATTTTGCCCTCTCTGGTGCCTACAAGAATCCTGTGCCCCCATGGGCACCGGGATCCCCACACTGCTGGGGTCCCTTTATAAGGTCTCCTCCTTCCCCTTATAGCCTCACCCAAACCACCAGTCATACATAACAACAGAACACAAACACAAACCTCCAGCTATAACATAAACATAAGGCACCTGGCCATAACAGCATAAGCCTCCCAGCTATCCCACAGCATCATTGCTCCAGCCTCTGGAGCTCTTATGAACTGCACTCACATTACTATCTCTCTCAGAGCTCCTGCCCCTCTGGCTGCTGGCAGAGAACTGTCTGCCTGGCATCAGCTCTGGGCCTTATAAGAGCCATGCCCTGCCCCTTTGGGTCAGCTGACCTTCATTAGTTGCCAGGGCAACCCGCAGCTGTGCTGCTGAGTCACTGCTAGGGCCCCTCCCCTAGCAGTTTCCACCTCTTCAGGCACAGGGCAACTGGATTGCCCTGTGACACATGGTTAGAAATCACTGCTATGGAAAATGGGTCTACAGTGCACAAAATTAATCCAGTTCTCTTACCTGGCCTCTTAGTAGTTAGAAATGTGTGCAGTAAAGCTCTACCAGGTTTTCAATCCCTATGGACATTTAGAAGGTCAGACAATTTGCCGTGGCCATTCTCAAAATCTCAGTGTCTGAATTCATTGTGTCAAAAAACAGTGGAAATAATCTAAATCATGGGTTTCAAATCTCAAACAGGACTCAAAAATTTTTAAGGTGACAGTACAATGTGGACAGGAGACAGCAACGTCATCTTTCAGATATTGAAAATGTGTATTTCAGAATACATATATTTCAGAATATTGAGATCATATCAGAAAAACATCACAGCTGCTGTGTGTTCACGATAGTGCAAATGCCACCCTTGGAAGGATTTGCTCATAGCACAAAATGTAAATGTTTAGTGCATATGCAAATATTATATCTTATATACCTGGCAGTGCCATGATAAGGATCGTAAACACAACAATCATAACATAGCATACTCAGTGATGGCTCATGCACAATCTGTCGCTACTTGCTTTTTTCATAAAGTTAATGTTGGCAAAAACCCGAGCAATATCATCTGCTCATTTGGAAAGTATATGATTTTTAACTTGCATACTAACTCACCAGGAACAATCAGAGAGATGTAAGTGTAAGTTTTCTCCCAAGGACAGTTCCTTTAACAATGCTGAATAGAACAAAAAAAAGGGGGGTGACCACCAAGAACAAGCCAGTGGTTGCAGTCCTGTAGCTCCATTTGGCTCTCATATATATCTGTAACTTTATATTGGAATCACACATGTCCAAATAATGTCAAAGTTAAACTGGTGTTTAAACCAGAGTAACAGAAAATAAGATACAACTTCTATTATTGTAGATAGATCAAAATTCATAATGGATGCTTCTTCAACAAATTGTTTGCAGGGTGCATCATCACTTTTAGTGTAGCAGCCATGTCTTCAGTTAAAAAACAAGCTGTTATTCATTTTCTCAGCTTTTATTTTTTCAGCATTCTAGCACTACAGGTACTAATGATATAATACCTAATACTTAGAAGCTGAAAAACAGGGGGCTACATCATTAATGTTGCAAAAAATCTTGGTTCTTTTCTGTGTGGAACATATACAGAGGCAGATGATTTATTTTTAATACCAAACAACAATGTATATTTTAATAAATGCTATGGAAATCAAGCAACACAACATTTGGGAGGGAATTATTCACATCAGAGGTTGCTAATGAAATACAGAGCTAGACTTTGTCAATTCAATTTTAGGTCTAAGTTGGCAGGGGCCAAAAGTCCTCTCATGGGAGTCCTTATTCAATGGAAGTTGGAATGGTCCAATGAATTATTTTCATAACCTTTGTGAAATGAGTTTATAGTTTCAGTCCAATTCCATTTAAACAGATGCCTAGATAACAAAAAACAATCTCACGATTGGCATGCTCATTGGCAGTCTGAACAGAGGCAAAGGATTGATATGGCATATAGACATGGTCATCTAGAAGTAAGTTAAACTACATTGACAGTGGAACTGGCAAGCTCTCTTGCTGCTTGAGAAAGAATGGTGGTTTTCAGGCATATTAATTTGGCACCTTCAAAAACATTATTAAAAACTAGGGAATTAGGCAGTTTTGCTGATGCTGAGGCAGGAAGCCTGCTAATGTGTATTATTTTTATTTTTCCAGTGCATTTATGCATTCTCTCATTGCTGCAACTGATTTCTTTGGCGCACAAATTATGTTAAATGTTAGTGAAAAATTAATAACACGAGACTTAAGTGTTTTGCTTTCAGGCTATCATGATGTACAGTACAAAGACTCCAAAAAAGGACAAACAAAACACAGGATTCATGTAAACAGTAAAACTGTAGTAAAGCTTCATGGCACAGAAAGCTATTGCTTAACTAATCTCTTCATTTTACCATGGTAGCTATTTCAGGTCTTAAAACAAATTGTTGGTTTACATTGCCCAGTGTTTGAACAGTTTCCATGAAAGCTCAATGACAAATATGACAGGATAGGCATTTTCTCTAATTCTGAATTCTCTATTCTATTATTGCTTATGGCATTGAATAACTATATTTGAATTTGAAAAAATATGCAAGGATCATTTGTGCCTCTGACAGGTTGAGATTAAGTAAAGTGATGAGACAAACTACTTAAACCACAATGGTCACAAGATATATCATTATCTTGATGACAACGCTTCATGAAAAGCAAATAAATTTACTACCCACGTGTTAGAGAGAGCATTTAGGGTCAGAATCAGTAAAGCTAGGCACTAGAGTGCTTATGTTTGAGGACCATGGCTCCCAAAATAAAATGCAATACATAGAGTTAAACATCTGACACAATATGCAGTGATTACTAAGCAGAGAGGCAGTTAAAGCTAGCCAATTCTAAGCATAGGGACATGCCTGGACTTCTAGACTCTCACCAAAGATGAGGTATCTCCATCAAGGCTATAATGGAAGAGTCTCCATTCACTCAAGGTCTCAAGCCCATGACTCACCTAGATGAGCACATCCAAATATTCTTCAAAGGAGCTGATTGGAACTCATTCTTTTTAAAACCTAGCCAGAAGAGAGTAACAGCTTATAGTTAGAATACTCAATCCTGAGTGGAAGAGTTGGGTTTAAGCTTCTCTTTAATTTGAAGGGATCTAAATCCATTTCTGTCTCTCACAGGAAAGTGCACTAGACACTAGGCTATGGGTTAATCTGGATGAATAGCCTATTGAAGTTCTATGTTTGTGCAGAATAATATCAAATGAAAGAACCAAAAAAGAGAGAGACTAGCTGTTTAACCTAGTGATTACAGCACTTAGTTAGAGCCCTGAGTCCCAGTCCTTGATCACAGGATTATTTCTACCTGTTGAGAAACACGTAAATTACAAAACTCAGCTCTCCTAGCTGTGTACCTTAGACACTAGACTACAAAGTCCCTTTCTTCCTGTACAGTCAGTTTTGGACACTTCTTTATTACACACTTTCCTGCATAATAGCACAGTGCCAGCCTATAGCTTGGTGGTTAGGGCATTCTCCTGAAAGATGTATCTAAGACTGTGAGGCTAAAATAAACATCTTGAACTCATTCTCTCTCTGACCATAGAATTGATCAATCTGATAGACCATATCAAAAGTACCACAGCTATCACAAATTTAAAAAGGCAGAACTTTAGCAGGTATAAGGAGCTGCAAAGCAAAAATATTTTGGATTATAATTTTGAACTTCGCAAAATATCCTTGTCTTGGTTTAAGCATCAAAGTAATTTCTTGGTTCTTGAGCTGAGCTTTCATTTAAAGGATCCTACAGTGAATGAACTGTAATTCATTTTACACTGAAAGAAATACATAAAGGAGCTCTACTGTGACCCTTAATTCCCAGTACATCAACAACAACAGCTACAGCTTCTTTTTCAACAAGGCAGAAAAAGAATATTTTTAAAGATATACATGTTAAACCAACTAGTCAAGAGATTTGATTGTGTCCTATTCCACTTGACAAGACTTCTCCAGAGGAAAGAGGGTATTGAGGAGTTCTGTAGATTTAAGTGGAGAATATTACATGGCCATACTTGTTCAGTCTCTCTCTCTCATGGTCTCTAGGACACCTCTTATGAAATCTTGCAAACATTGCAGATAGGACTGTAAATCTGAAATGCATGGTTTGATTTTGTGAACTGTTTTTTTTTATTCATTTGCTTTATGGTAATGCAGTTTCTATATCCTCCTCATTTGTTTCCTCTGCTGTGCTTAAAAGTCTCAAATAAATTATTTCTATAAACAATTTTGACTACACTGTGTTTCCAGGAATTTTGCTTTTCCATGTCTTTGGGATACATTTTACCATACCATATATTACGGCTAACACATCTGATCATCTATATCCAGGACAAATAAAGGGGTTGTAAATAACAGGCCTAGCACCCAAAGGTGTCATGATCCAGAAAACATTGTATAAATGCTTATGCTTCAGGCTGTGTCCTTGAGGTAAGATGAACACACACAGAAATAAGGGTTTGGAATATATATGTTCAGAACCAAACCACTTTGTTGAGTGGCATTAAGAGCCATTTAAGGAGGGCTTGAACAGTCACTTACTTTATGCTGCAATCCATCCATTATCATTTGCTGTTTTGCAACAATAAGAAGCATTTGCTGATTTCCATTCCATTCTGAAAGTGTATGTTCTTCAATTGACCAAAATGTCTAACATTTCTTTACAGACAATGATGGGTAGATCCATTCTCTAAGACCTTACATATGCTTATACCATGCATAAGTATGCTTCTTCATCATCTTCATGTCATACTGTTGGGAAAAAAGATCAAGTGACCAAAACACCAATGTTGGAAGACTTGTTCTGAACCTGGAAAAATCTCTTGCTAAATGCCTCCAAATTATGTCTCTGCATCTATCCTGAATGAAGGTGTACTTGATATACTTAATAGTGTCAATATGGAGTCCAAATGATTTATTTTCCCTAATTTATCTAATTGAGCCATTTACCAATACATGATATTGAGAGCTAGAGTGACCTTTTAGTGGCCTGTCTTCTTTTTCTTTAGCAATATAGGACCAGAGGACTCTGTTGGGTCATCACACCTAGTGCCTTTTTACACAATCATATAAAATAATCCTATTAATAAATAAATCAATCTCCATCCTAAAGTTAAATCCCGTCCCCTTATCAATCTTACTAGAAGGCTGTTCCAGAACTTCTCTGCTTTAATGGTTTAAAACCACCTTAACATTTCTAGCCTAACTGAATATCTGGTACCCAGTTGATCTTGTGTTCTTGATCTTAAATAGTTCATTGTCCCTTCTGGTAAATAGGCTTCCCATTCCCAGTCAACTTTTTCTGTACCTGTTCCAGTTTGAATTCATCTTTCTTGAACAATGCCATGGAAGATCATGACAAGAATTATACAGAGTATTCTACATGAGGCCTTCTATAGTGGCATTAATATTTTACTCTCGCTAGTAGAACTATCTTGTCTGTTTATTCTAGGATCAGTTTTCCCTTTCCCATGGATTTCTCTCATTGGTCATCCTGTCAGTTAACTTGTGACTCACCACTAGGCCTGTGCAAAGTGGCAAGTATTCACTTTGGATTTAGATTAAGTTAACTTGGAGGATTTGGAATCGTCTGATTCGGAGGACAATGATTCGATTTGGAAATTTGAATCACTGTCCCAATTTGATTCACCTGAATCAGATCTGAAAGATCTGGCACCACATTGGGGATTTGGCCAGAGACTAAATAGGCAGCTGACACAGCTGACTGGGGGCAAACTGCACCTGGATCACACTGCACCAGCTGGCAAAGCGGCAGCAGGGCAGAGCCCCCACTCCCAGTGCTGCAGTGGCAAGCACTGAAAGCAGGGACTCTGTGCTGCCACAGCTTGCCAGCCACCACACAGGGGTGCAGGTAGGGGCTATACCCTGCTGCCACTTGCCCACTTCTGCCCAGAGTGAGCCGCACCTGCATCCCACTCCCTGCCACCCCAGCTGGGCAAGTGACAGCAGGGTAAAGCCCCTGCTCCATGCACTGACACATGCACATCCCATACCCCACCGCCCCCCTTCCCAAGTCCTGCATCCCCCACCATGGCTGGGCAGCTTATCTCAGCCCCAGCCCCAATGCCTCCCTCCCCCATGTCCCTTCTTTTCCCACTTCCCCAGCCCCAACAAACTTACCAGCTGGAGACAGCTGTGTCAGCTGCCTGTTTAGTCTATGGTTGGATTTTTTCTGAATCGATTTGGATGATTTTAATTGGTCTCTCAATTTGATTTGGATCAGGAGATTCAGTCCCCAAATCAGGATGAATCTCTTCCATATTAAATCAGCTACCAAAGCTTCGCACAGTCCTACTGACCACTACGTTCAGTGTTTTCTAATCTCAAAATTGTACAGCAAACATTCTTGTTGTTAGTCCTTAAATGTATGACCATATTTGCACAATTAACTTTCTACAATTAAATTTCATTCTATTTTATTACTCCATTTCTCAAGGCCATTCAATTGTTCTTGCATGATGTTCCAATCTTCCTCAGTATTGAAAATGTCTCTTGCTATTGTCATCAACAAATTTCATTTGAACACTCCTATTGTTTGTGGTAGGATCATTAATGAATATCAGATTGGTCCCAAATCAATCCTTGAGGAAAAGTATTGTAACCTCTTTCAAGCTATTTCAATTTTCTCTATCAATACATTGACATTTCACTTTTAGCCTCTTTCTTATTCATCTTACAATTCTTGTAATCTCCATATTCTTAGCTAAGAATTTCCCATGTGATATTGTATCAAATGTTTTACCAAAGTGTAAATGAAACAGATCTCCCTCCTTCCCTTTTACCATTTTTATAAATTGGACTGAACAACTTTTATTTGTCTTAATCATCTTTGCAATTTCTAATTCCAATTTACTTTTGAAAATTCTCATTTTATTTCTTTACTTTCCGACCTCTGAGATATTGTTTGCTTTGCTAAGAAATTCTTCCCTCTCTCAGTGCCTCATTTCTTGTCAGCTTCTGGCAGATACTTAGCAACCTTTTTAGTGTTGATTTTCTTTTGTTGGTTCAGAAGTCCTCCCTCTGTTCCCCTTGTTTGGGATGAAAGTTCCAGACAGTTTTCTTTTAAAGAGTTTCCAAGCCTGCTGTACATTAAAATCTCTGAGCTCTTTGGTCCATCTAACTTTACTAATTCCCTCACTTTGTTAAGTTTTGCCCTTTGACAATCTTAGTTACAGACCTGCGTTTTTATCTTTTGACTTCAACTTAATCAACTGGAGATAATGTAATCCAGTATTGTTATATATAACAAGATCTTTTATAATGTCCTCACTGATTACCAAAGCCATGTTTAGCAAGCACCAGCTTCTAGGGTTCAGTGGGTGTATGATGATGAAATCGATCACCTGTCACATCTGTGATTCTTTGGGCTGTTTCATTCAGCTTTCTTCACAGGTATTCTTCAATTTATAGCTGAGAATTAAAGTATTCCATGATGACACAATAACCAGTAGTTTTACTCTCTAATGCCAGTATCTGTTCAGTAAAGCCTCTTTTAGCGTCTTTTCCAAATGATTATGGTGAAGATTCAGTTTTATCCAGTCAATATTTCTGTACCATTTATCCTGTCATTAACTTACAAGGTTATCCCAATACTCTTACATTTATCTTTCCTGACATCTTATACCTATCAATACATATGTTTCAGTGTCTTGTTAAATGATAATTCTGAGCCGCTCCTGGAGATCTTGACCCCAGTCAAAAGTATGGATAAGAGTGCTGCAAGGCTGAAGCACATAGAATATATTGAACATTGAGTAAAAGTATGAATGAATTCCCATCAGCAGATCCAACAATAAAAAAGTATAGTGTCTAATGTGTACATTCAATACATTCACATATCTCACAGAGTTTACTGGATGAGAGGAGTTCTTTCTTAGGAGACACCTGCCAGAGGCCTAGCTTTCCAATTTTACTCATAACAGTTCTTGAGCCACATGATGATCTTCATTATTTATACATGCTTTGGCTATCCCATTCAGGGAAAGGAAGAAGTCCAGTGAGTCACCTGATTCTCTATTTCTTTGATTGTCTTCCCAAAATTGGTCATCTTGGATCATTCTAACAATAAACAGTCAGGGTCAATTCTTCTTATATGAAAAATTATCAATGGATTTTCCTCACTCTCTTCAGAATGCCTTTCAGCTTCATGTCCAAATCTTATATCCTTGTTCTTGGCAGAAAAAAAAAATGCCCATCTGTAGCAAGCTCCTGCCCTCAAGGGTGACTGTGATGCTTCCTGATGGCCCAGGGACTCCTGAGTCAATTTGGATTCTCAGGTTACCCCCTTTTTACACCTTTCCTGCCATGCCTTCATTTTTTTATGGAGTATAGGGAAGCTACCCCAGGGTCACAAAGTGAGCCCCAAGTCCCCAACCAGCCACCCCAGTCTTGCCCTCTAGGACACTAAAATGGGGCCCTCTTGTTCCTGTCAATGTCATACTAGCTGCCTTATGGGCTGCATTTGTGGCCCCCATCTTCCTCTGAGCCTTGCCCATGTCTTGCAGATGGTACTTAATCACTTCAAAGGGCCCCCCCTGCCTCACCCCAACATTTGGCCCTCTGAGTCCTCAAACCTTTGTTTGGACTTCAGCCTTCCAGAATATGGCCCATTTTGTCTGGCTGTGCCCTCTTCAGCCTAGGTCCACTGCTCTGAACTTCAGTTTCTTGGCTCTGTCTCATCCTTCTCAGGCTCAGGGTCTTGTCTTTCTTGGCTTCTACTTTTATCCTTGCTGGACTCTGAGCCCCTGACTTTGGTCTCCCTCTTCTTCATCTCTGGGACCATGGCCCTAGTCTTGTCCTTATCAGGTTTTTTGGCCACATGGGGTCCCAGACCTACACAGGGCTGCTTTTACTTCTCAGCACTACTACTTCTCCTGGGTTTCCTGATTCTAGCAAGGCTGCTTGCATAGCACTCATTCTCCTGGGTCCCTGATCCAGACCAGGCTGTTCTCATGACACTAAGTCCTCTTTTGGTCCTTGACCTCCACAGGGCTATATTCAGACTGCCTCTCAGGAGCCCCTGTGGCCATCATGCCACACTGGTAGCCATAACCTGGTCCTTTGGTATCAAGTTCAAAACACTGCATAAACACATGCAAGCTGTTTCAAACAAAATCGCCTTCTCTTAGGGTTAATGTTGCTCACAGGACATTTTTCCTTTGGAGCAATCTCACACTAGCTGCTTTGGGTGGCTTGGGGGCCTGCCTGCCTGTCTCCATCAGCCTCTCTCTCCTAGTACCTTCTCTGTCTGCAGTATGCAGAGACAAACCACCTGTTTTGCCTCAGGCAATGAGCTTATATGCCCTGAAACACTACTCCTTCTTTTCACGTGGGTCGCCCACCACACAATGGTGGCCTGTTTTCACTGATGGCCCATCTGCCTTCCTCCACTGCAGCAGCCAGCTGCTCTCCCCTCTTAAAGAGACAAGGGCCTTGGCCCCTGTTACACAACCCTATCTATTTAAATGATGAACTCCTCAAGGAAAAGACACTTTATCAGATGTTTGTGCAATGCATAGCCCAATGGGTCACGGATCTTGGTTAGGGTCTTCAGAAAATGTTACAATAACTATTAGTTTGTAATTACTTATAGTGATCAATTAGGATAATATCATTGGAACTGAGAGACTCCACCAGATAATTTTTTGGTCAAGTCACTTAACTAATTTTGAAAATGTTTCCCTAAATGACAAGGATCCTATGTCTAATTTTCAAATGTTCCCTCAAATATTTTCCAATCTAGGCATCTAAATTTGTTTTAAAAATCTGTCTACGGCTGTTAACTAATGTAGGGTACAGTTTTCAAGTGCTCCTTAATGCAGTGAAACTTAATGGCACTTTGGTTTCTACAATTTAAAAATAGAACTTAGCTATCCATTTAACTGAGCAAACCATCAGCTGGTTTGCTTTAAAAGGGAATTTAAAAAGGAAGTAGGGCCTCTGTGGCTCAGCTTTTTTTAGTATCACCTAGATTCTCTGGGGATAATAATTTATTGTCTCATAGCTGTGTTGTGAGAATATTTACAGTAAAATTTGTAGTGTAGAAATATTCGATGTAAGATGAAAGTGATTAGAGTACTATTCTACTTGGCTCTGGTAAGTAAGCCTGTGTGAAGCAGCTAGTATTCACTTTAGATTTGGATTTGGGTGATTTGGGGACAGTGATTCGATTCAGTTATTTGAATCACTGTCCCAAGTCAATTAACTCAAATCTGATTCAGAGATTCAGCCACCACTGAATCAGCTGAATTTCTGAATTGGCCCCATCCCCGCCCACTCCACCAGCCCCATCAAGGGGTGTCTCATCCTGTCCCTGCTCCTGACTGTTTGGAAAAAAGCCTCACTGGCTGCTGCCAGGCAAGGGGGTGATTCTCACTGCCCCGCACTGAGTAGGGGGTTCTGTCATAAGCCCCTATTCTCTGCCCACTCTCCTGGCCCCAGCTCCTGCTCTTTAAAAAAACCCAAAAAAGGCCCATTCACCAGCTGCTGTCAAGTGGAGGGGGTCCCCCTCTGCAACCCAAGCCACGTGGGGGGATCTGCCATGAGTTCCCCTACTCCCACCTGCTCTCCAAGCTCCCCCATAGCTGCCCCACTTGGCCCAAGCTCCTAGCTCTTCCTGCCCCACCAAAGTCCTGACTCACCAGTTCCTGCCAGGCAGGGGATCCCCACTGTCCCCCACTGCCTTACACTGCATGAGGGGCTCTGCCACTGCAGCAGTAGGTGAGTTTGGGGCTTTTTTTTTTTAAAGAGATTGGAACTGGGGCAGGTGAGGCAGTCATGCAGGGGCTGGGACAGCAGGGGTGGGGAACTCAGAGGGGAGGGAGGAGTAGGCAGGGGAGGTGGCCTGGCCTCCTCCAGTTCCCCCTCATGTACCTCATGGAGTTCAAGTCCAGCTCCCTGTGGTAGCACGTGGGGACTGCCCAGATCTCTGAAGCTCGCTGAATCTTTTCCTAATTGATTCAGAGAGCTTTGAATCTATTCAGAACCTTTAATTGGTCTCCTGATTCAGTTAGGATTTGGAGATTCAGCTGCTGAATTGGACCAGATATCCTTATGAATCGAATGAGCACCTGAAGCTTCACACAGCCCTACTGGTTAGGCCTCATCTAGAGTACTGTGTGCAGTTATGGGCTCCATATTTTAAAAAGGATGTGAAAAGATGAGGAAGAATCAGATGTGGCAACAAAAGTACTAAGGGGCTAGACTATGTGTCATAGAAAGAAAACTAGATACAGTTAGGACTCCTCAGCTTGGAGTGAGGATATATTAACAGTCTTAAAATATTTGAAAGGCTTCCATAAAGAAGAGGGAGACCAACTGTTTTCCCTTGCTGTAGGGGGCAGGACACAGAGCAAAGATTTTAAATTGTGGAGAAGTAGATTTAGAATAGATATCAGAAAGAAGTTTCTTCCTTTTAGAACATTAGGACTGTGGAATAAACTACCTAGAGAAGTTGTAGAATCACATTCATCAGAGGTTTTCAAGGAGGACTTATAAACATTAGGCAGGGATGATTTTACAATGGTATTCCTTCATTCATGCTTTGTGTGTCTACACGTGCTATTAATCCACAATAGGCTTACTTCATGGCAAAATACTGTGCAGTAAGCATTCCTGGGAGCACATATACATCTACTTCCAGTGGGAGCATCCTGGTACAGCACTGCTCCTGCTGTGCTCTGCATCACTGCTGCAGTCAGGAATGGTCACGGTACTCGTAGGGGGCACAGGGGTGGTCCCAGTGGGCACAGAGCCAGGAGAGCTCTGCTGGCTGCAGTGGCAGCTGTCTCCTAGTCCCATGTGCATTGGGAGAGGACGTGCAGTTGTGCACAGAGCGAGAAGAGGTTTGCCCCTGCAGCAGGCAGAGCTTTCCTAACTCTATGCTTATTGGGACACACAGCTGTCAGCAAACCCTCTGCTGGGCAGGGTTTCCCTGCCCAACACAAGGTTGCAGGGATCTGTCCCAGGTGTGGGGCAGCTGCCAGCTAGCCTCTTGCCAGGTAGGAGGCATGACACTCACCAGAAGCTGCCTATTTGGCACAGAGCTGGCTGCTCTGGGAAGCAGGCGGGGACTGGGTATCCCAGACCCTGCTTGTTTTCCAGAGTAGCAAGCTCTACTCCAGAAGCTAGGACAGAGGGTAGAGAGCTCCCCAGTCCTGGTGCTGATTGGCTCCCAGCTCCAGTGGGGAGGGGGCATGAGACTGGGGAGCTGAGTAGCATCAGGACTGGGAACAGAGAGCTCCCTGTCCCCTGTGACCCCCTGCTGCCTAGGCTGGCCAGGAGCAAATTTGACCACCTACCCAGTCAGTATCTATTGTATAGTTAGTCTACCTGTATGCAGGTAGTAGGTAACTGTACAGTAGACTAATTTATTGTGAAGTAAATGGTGCGCACAAACAGGTTGTGTTATTTTACTGTGTAGTACATTAGCCTACTGCACAGTAAAACATCTCATGTGCCCTCACAGGATTAAACTAGAAGACTTATGAAGTCCCTTCCAATCCTACGTTTCTATGATTCTGCTCCTATGATACATATTTTTCTTAACATTAAGTGATCTAAATAAAATGTTTATTTATATCATTTTAAATTCTTGAATTGTAAAAGGACTATAACCATGTATGCTTTATAGGAGCTGATGTTCTCTTCCGTATTCATTTACACAATATATTAGATATGTTTCTACTATGAAATAACTTACAGAGGGGTATAAAGATATGTTCTATTAGTTTCATGTTTCAATTGAACTTTAACATGTTCCAAGTTCATCTTCATATTTCCTGTGAAGTTTTGACAGCATCTGAACTTTTTTCTGTTGTAAGATACTCTTTTCAGCTAAGCATATGCCTGGGGATGCTATGGACCATGAGTTGTCTTTTTAATTTGCTAATCAGATCATCTTTTCTAATGAAATTTTTAAGCTATTACTGCCCCACCAAATGCTTTGTTTGAAAGTGATACAATAATATTACAATAAGTAATTTAAAAAACATCACAAAATATTTGTGTTATTTTTATATGAGGCTTAACAATTTAGTAATTAGAGTATATATCAAATTTATCAACTAGGGAAGAATATAAGAGCATTGCTGAGGCACAGGCCAAAGCACAATTGGAACTGAAGCTATCAATAGATGTAAAGGATAACTCGAAGTATTTCTACAAGTATGTTGATAGCAAGAGGAGGATCAGGGAAAGCATGAGTCCCTTACTGAATAGGGGAGGCAACCTCGTGACAGAGGATGCAGAAAAGGCTGAAGTGTCCAATACCATTTTTTGCCTCAGTCTTCACAGGTAAGGTCAGCTACCAAACTATTGCATCTGGCAGCACAGTTTGGGGAGGAAATGAGAAGCCCTCAGTGGTGAAAGAACAGGGTAGGGAGTATTTAGAAAAGTTGAACGCGTACAAGTCAATAGGGCAGGAGGGGATGCACGCAAAAGTGATGAGGGAGTTGGTCGATGTGACTGCAGAGACACTGGCCGTCATCTTTGAAAACTCATTACTCCTAGCATGCTAATATGGGGCTCTGCCTCCCCTATACCCCACCTAGCACCAAGCCATTGTTTCACAGATCTTAAATACGAAGGTGCCTTCTATGGCCTCCTCCATCTTTCTCTGACAGAGTCAGAGGTTTCTTCAGGCCTCAGTTTCTCCCACTATATCATAATAGAGTCCATCTTAAAGTAAATCAATATTAGAGAAGGGCAGGAGCCAAGACTGCTACCACTCCTGTTCTCCACTCACTGTTCTGTTACCATTTGCTTTTTGCTTCTTCCTTTTCAGGTTTGCTGGAGCTCCAGGTTGATCCTTTTTCGTTTGGATCCCACTAGCCCTGCTCAGGTAAGTAATGTGACCCCTCAGAGTCACTTCTTGACCCTAGTCCTTCCGCTGAAGGCTGCCACCAATTGCCCTTTCTGGGGCCCTTGGCTTCCACACGTCATTCTGCATGCTACCAGGAAACCACTTCTAGTTCCAGCCTGATCTCGGCCCACATTGTCTTTAAATCTGCTGGATGAGCCTGGCCTGCCAATTGGCACTGGCACAACACACATAGCATGTCCATGCCAGTGTGGCTGCTCCTCTGCCTTGGACATCTGCATCTTCATCAGCTGCCCCTGGGAGCGTGCGAGTTTGTAGGCATGGCAGATGCATATGCCCTGCTGCACATCTCCCCCTTCAAGTTGTCTTGTGGCATCATATGGGAAACCTTGTCTGCATGTATTTTGTCATACTTTCGTTCCTGTTCCCTTTCCAGATTCATCACTGCCAGTAGGTCCTCACTGCACTGAGAAAGAAAATCATCAACCTTGTTTAGTGCTCTGGCCTGTAGCTGACATTAAATTTGAAGGGCTGTAGGGAAAGTGCCCAATGCATTATGTGTGCATTTTCACATGTGGATTTGTGTAACCATTGTACAGGGGCATGATCTGTTATAGGAGTAAATTCTCTACCCATGAAATAGTACCAAAAGTATGTGACCAGCCACTTAATGACCAAGCATTCCCTTTCAATTGTTGAATACCTGTGTTCTGCTGGATTTAATTTTTTACTTGCAAAAGCCACTGGTCTTTCCTCTCCATTCCCTTTTTGGCATAGGACTTCCCCTAGTGCCACTTCCGATGTATCAGTCTGCAGGATGAATGGCTTAGAAAGGTCAGGGGTTGCTACAAGCACATTATTATACAACGCTCTTTTGATCTTATTAAATCCTTTGGGAGTGTCCATTTTATTATGCCTCACACTATGCCCCTATGGCATCTGGCAGGGGCATTGCCATCTCTGCAAAGCCCGGTATAAATCTTAGATAATAGTTTGCCAACCCCAGAAAAGAGCCCATTTACTTTTTTGTCTGTGGTGGCCTATACTTTTCTATTATCTTGACCTTGTTTGCCAAAGGGTGTATAAGTCCTTTCCCTACATGAAAACCTAGATAGTTTTGGGAATAAATTACAATATCATCTATATAGGCAACTGCATATCTAGTGTGTGGGGCAAGAATGTTATCCATTAATATTTGAAATGTGTCTGTGGCCCCATGAAGGCCAAATGGCATCCTGGTAAATTCAAATAGTCTCCATGGCATGCCAAAAGCTGTTTTTTTCTGGTCCTTTTCCACCATGAGATCCTCCAGTAGCCCTTGAAAAGGCCAATGGTAGAAATGTAACTTGCCTGCCCTATATGCTCTAATAATTCTTCTACATGGGGCATTGGGAATGCCTCAAAACTTGCCACTGCATTGAATCCCTGAAAATCGATGCATATTCTTAACAGCCCATCTGGTTTTCGAATACCACCATTGAACTCCTCCAGGGCCTCTGTGATGGCACTATCACCTTCTGTTTAAGCATCTTCTATATCTCTTCATACACCTGAGTTTGTAGATGATGGGGTACCAGGCTCCACCTTTCCCTTACAATTACCCCTTTTGCTGTGTTAATCTTATGCACTACCCCTCTGACCTTCCCAGGAACATCTCTGAACTTTGTGATGATAAGAATCAATTCCCAATCAGGTATGCTGGGGCTCCAGGTCTATCCCTCTTCACTTGGATCCTACTGACCCTGCTCAGGAAAGTGATGTGACCCCTCAGAATCATGTCTTTGCACCAATCTTTCTGCTGAAGGCCTCCATCAATCGCTTCTTCCAGAGCCCTTGGCTTCCCCACATTGTTCTGTACGCTGCCAGGAACCCAGTTCTGGTTCCAGCCTGATCTTGTCCTGCTGCATCTTTAAATCTGCCAGAGGAGCCTTGCCTGCCAATCAGTGCTAGCACTCACGCAGAAAGCGGGTCCATGCTGGGTTGGCTGCTTCTCTGCATTGAACATCCACATCTTCGTTGGCTGCCACTGGGAGCACAGCTGCATCCTTTGTAAGTTTATAGGCATGGAAGATGAGTCTGCTCTGCCACAGGTATACCTTGATTTTAGCAAGGCTTTTGAGAGGGTCCCACACAACATTCTCCCAGATAAGCTAAGGCAGTATGGGCTGGATAAATGTACTGCAATGTGAAATGAAAACTCGCTGCAGCATCAGGCTCAGAGAATATTAATCAATGGCTCAATGTCTAGTTGGCAGCTAGTATCAAGTGGAATGCTGCAGGGGTCAGTCCTGGGGCTAGTTTTGTTCAATGTCTCAGTGACCCGGGAGATAACATAGAGTGCACCCTCAGCAAATTTTCAGATGACACCAGGATGGGTGGAATAGTAGATATGCTGGAGGGCATAGCTATGATTCAAAGTGACCTAGAGAAATTGTAGGGTAAGGCCAAAAGAAATCTCACCAGGTTCAACAAGGAGAAGTGCAAAGTCCTGCACTTAAGACAGAATAATCCCATGCATCAGTAAAGCCTGGGGGCTGACTGGCTGGGCAGCAGCTCTGCAGAACAGGACCTGGGGGTTACAGTGGACAATAAGATAAATATGAACAAGCAGTGTGCCCACGTTGCCAAGAAGACTAATGGAACACTGGGGTGCATTGGTAGGTCTGTTGCAAGTAGGTCAACGGAAGTGATTATTCCCCTGTGTGCACCAGGGGAGGCCATATCTGGAATACAGTGTTCAGTTTTCCCCATCTCCTCCCACTACAGAAAAGATGTAGAAAAATTGGAGACAGTCTAGTGCAGGGCAACAAAAATGATGAGGGGGTCCAGGCACATGACTTATGAGGAGAGGCTGAGGCAACTGGATTTATTTAGTCTGCAGAAGAGAAGAATGACAGAGGATTTAATAGCAGCCTTTAACTGCCTGAATTGGGGTTCAGAAGAGGAAGGAGCTAGGCTGTGTTCAGTGGTGGCAGATGACGAAACAAAGAGCAATGGTCTCAAGTTGCAGCAAGGGAAGTTTAGATTAGTTATTAGGAAGAATTTTCTCATTAGGAGAGTCATAAAGCATTGAAACAGGTTACCTAGAGAAGTGGTGAAGTCTTCATCTTTGGAGGTTTTCAAGACTTGGCTGGACAAAGCTTTGGCTGGGATGTTCTAGTTTGGTACAGTCCTTGCTTTGAGCAAAGATTTGGAGTAGACGACCTCCTAAGTTCCCTTCCAACCCTAATTTTCTGTTTTCTATAATTTCTAATGGATGGAAATGGTAAACATCTTAAAACCATTTTGCTAGATTGGACTGATTGTAAGAATTCACCAATTATCCTCTCCATTTTGTGATTGACTCATTATATGACAAATTGACATATGACATATGACAAATTCCTTGAAGACAATATGCTAGGTAAGATAGAGAGACAGATTGTTTTTCCTCTGCTTCAAAAATATGTATGAAGTCTAGTCAATTCATTTTTATAAAGTATGCTCATGTAATCAAAAGAAAGATGTTATATATTATAGTTCAAAGTACTGTATTCATATTATTTGCTAACATTCCAAGAGAATTTTCTAGAATGTATTGACATCTTAAAGTGAAAATTTAGGAGTGTTTGCATTTCTCAAGTATTAGTGATTATAACAGTCTTTCAGAGCTGTCCTTGAAAGTTGGGAAAATAACTTACATTTCATTGTTTGTTTATATTTTACAGAGTATTGGCATTAAGTATTAGAGTTGGGATTTCACTCAGGAAGTAGTGCCAATAGACATTTAAAAAACTATAGGAAGATAAATAAGATGTGAAACAATTTAAGTAATAAAAAGACTGATGACAATGCCATTCTATGAGGAAATTTTCATAATAGTTCTGATAATCTATTCCTAACGATGACTTTTTTCATGATATATCCTTTGGATAATCCCCTTAACTGGCTATTGCCTTGCTAGGCATCATCTAGTAGATTGGGGTTTTAAACGACTAAACAGCCAGGAACCACATGCCCTAAGGGCTGCACCAGAGCAAGCCACAGCCTCTGCAAGCCAGACATCCTATGGATGTCCCCCACCCACACTACACAAGGCACCTGCAAGCCTTCCCTCAGTGCTGCACTGTGTACCCACAACTCCTTCACCATTGCACTGTGTACCCATGGCCCTGCTACACTATATGCCTACAGCCCTCTCCCAATCCTCCTCTCCCACTGTACCCTGCATCCTAGGATCCCCCTCCACTCCCCATGTCGCCACACTACCCTGCGCCCTGGGTCGGGGCAGGCAGTGAAAGCTGCAGAAGGGACAGTGAGCCTGGAGACTCTGCTCTATCTGCAATAGCAGCCAATGTGGGGAGCGGGAGCCAGGTGAGAGGCTGGGGATCATAACATAACCCCTTACAGGGTTGATGTAGTCTGTGGGCCACCAGTCAAATAGCCCTGCTGCTTTCACATGAATATGTGGTAAGATCACAAGCATCAAGATATTAGCTATGCAAATGCACAACTATGCACAACTTTACATGGCCATCTTGCCTCTCTATTTTTAATATATTTTTAATTCCCAATTTAAAAAGAAAAAAAAATCCAACACAGTATTAAAAAATTGCAAAGTACCAACAAGAACTATATAAAAGCAAAGGGAACAATAAATAGCATATATTCTTTACTTTATGTTAGAAGAATGGTAACTATTATTCATTTAGATATCAATCGTGGAATTTGAATGTTACTTTTAAATAAAGCTGTAAGATTAGGGACATAGATTAGGTAATCTGATTTAAAATAATCCACTTATCCTTACAATTATTCTACAATACCACAATACTGAAAATGGATTCTTAGAAATGTTTACTTTCATATGACGATTTAAGAGGAACAAACAGTATACAATAACTATCCTTAGAAATCCACTTGGCAAAGTATTGCAAAATCAATAAATACCATACTTAAAAATGTACTTTACAATTTACTTCTGAACTGGCATGTGAACTGAGCATATGGCTAGATCCATGATAGGCTTATTCATTTGATAGAATATAGGTACAAACAAAAATAGACCTTTAAAAATAACGCTTGTCAATAGTCATCATAAAAAATCCCAAATATTTTATGAAAATACCTGAAGTGGAAAAAATATATTTTACAAAAAGATAAATCATTTGGATTAGTAACCTAGAAAAAAAGTTCTTTACTCATTATCTATTTATTTAGCTAATGAAAGCCATTCATTAATTATAAGGTGTGTATTTTAGGTAAACCTCTTTGACCTTAACTGTAAGTTCTTTAATGAATTCTCTCCCTCTTGATTTTTTATTTAAACAAGAACATGTTACAAATGCTTAAAATTTCATTTTCTAAAATTGGATTTGCACATGAACAGTTATTGAAACTATTACTTGGGAAAGAAAAAAAAATGTTCTTATCAATGCAACCTTCCACTGTCATCATGAACCTAGGGAGGGGGTTAGATTAATCTGAGCAAAACAGAACTTTTAGAATATATATTGATTTTCTTCTCTTATAATGCTCCCATAAATCATAATCATCATGTGCCATGCCCATGTGCCCTTGATTCTGCTAGCTATAATCTAATCTTATAACGCAAGCTCTTCAGAAAAGAACATTTTTTTCTTATTCTTTCTTCTTACTTATGCATTATCCAGCTTCCTCCTCTACACAATTGGTGTACTGAGGATGATAGTATCTCAAGGTCATTAAATTGGTTGGCTGACCAGCAAGACTTGTATGAACTTTGGGATGCCTACCCATGTATTCTGTGGGCTGCTTAAGAAACTTAAAGAGATTTCCCATATTCTCTGAGATACATTGGGTTGCATAAAACAAATAATCCCTATGGCAAATGGGACCATAATCACATGAAATTTCCTAAGGCTTATTGATTTCCAGTTCTTTAACATTTGTTTCATATGTGAGATTTAAATCATTTTCATTTAAATTCTGTTACAGTGATTATACTTTGGGCTATCAATGTCTCTCTCTGTTTATATTCAGAAATAGTTACCTCCTGATAATTACACAAAACCTTTTTGTGCACATAAAACAAAAGGACAGATCCTTATCTAGAGACTTAATGGATTCACTACACATTTTGTGCTAGACTGGAAGATTAGAGCTTTCTTAATCTAGGTGATGCAGAGGTGCATGACCTTGGGAAGACGTTGGGTGCAACTATACATACATTAAGGCACTTCGTCTAATGCACATTAAATTTAGTACCTCCAATGTGAGGTACTAAACAAGCATGCATTAGGCTGCCTTAATGCACAGTAACAAATGGACACAGGTTTTAAGCAATGCTTAATGCATGATACCCTATTTTACTGCACATAAGAACATGATTTTTTATTTAATGCTTTAAAGCATAGTAATTTAGGCTTCTGCATTATAAGACGCACATGTAGATGTATCCAGTAGTAATCAAAATGTTTCTCTAATGGCATATCTACAAGGAGTGCATAGAGATGCTTTCTAAAGGCACATCTACACATGCATTTAAACGCAACTAAATGTAATGCACATTAAGATAATGCACAATAAGCAATTTTGGCAGATGTCTACATACACAGGCCCACCCTCTGATTCTTGGCCAGGCCCTTCCCTGCCCAGAAGCCACGTGTCCACACAGGTGCAGTAAGCAGCAGCTCCTTCCTTGTCCACCCTACCTCCTCATGCCATGGCTGCCCCTGCCCCTGCCAGGAATAAGCAACACCTAGTAGGTTTCAGCAGGTACCCCCCCATCCAGGCTCCAAGAGATTTGCTAGTGGGAGCCAGGGCACCAGCTGCAGGATGCCCTGCCTGACTCCCCGCTCTTGCAGTCCCCACTCCAGTCCAACTGCCCCACCTACCACTCCCGGCCCCTGCCTACCTCCAGTACCACTCTCAGGACACACATATGGCTGAAACAAAAAACTTTATTTTAATAAAAAATACCCACCCCATCCCTCCCCCCTCAACAAACAGAACTCCCTCTCTCTTACCCCCTCAACCAGCAGAACCCCTCCACTGACTCCCCACTCACCAACAATAAAAAACAAACAAACAAACAAAAACCCACTAACACATGGAAAACTATTTAGAAATAGAAAACTATTTATAATATTTCTGGACTGAAAGCTCAGAGTAGGAGGCCATAGTGTGTGTGGGGGCTAGGCTAGGGGGCAGAGCCTGGGCACTCCAGCCTAAGGATGTTCCTCCACGGGTCTGGGGGCAGCAGTCACTCTTGTGGGTGGCAGCCTCATGCATGGCTGTGCCTTCAGGAGCATGATGCCTGGAAGAGCAGTGTGGCAGGGCCGAGGTGAGTGGCAGCAGGTCCAAACGGGCTGGGCCAGTGTCTGGCAGGCAAGAGGTGCCTGAAGACCTCCTCCCAGAAGTAGGCATGGGAACATGGTAGGTAGGACCCAAGGGCCCTGTAACGTCATGTGTGGCGTCAGGCAGCAGGTGGCATGGATGCAGTCACCAGGCCCAGGAATGTGTCCATGGCCCAATGGTTGGCATCCCCCTGTTGCAGGAGCAGCTCTATGCACTCCTGCTCCAGAGCCTGTATTCAGGCCTGGTGGTCCCACTGCATCCAGTCCTATGCCTCCACCCAGGAGACATCTTCCACCCAGAAAGCCTTCTCCAGTGCTTCCTGCTCCTCTGCCACCAGCCACTAAAGCAGGAGGGTCTGGTTCATGGCGCATTGCTGGCACAGCCAGTGCATTTTGATAGCTCCAGTGGTGAGGCTGGTGGGTTCTTCCCCACATCTAGACATTGGCCCTGCAGAGGCAAGAGACAAAAGACTTTCATGAGAGTTTGCAACATTTTAGAGATAAGATGCGCTGCATCAAAGGCCATGAACTTCCAGGCCTCAAATTGGGGGTCAGTCATGCCCAGGTTGCCAGGAACCATGGTAAGCCAGCAGAGCAGCTTGCCTCTACATCCCCCTTCCCTGGGCAGGACAGGCCAAGCTGCTAGCAGTATCTGCTGCTGCAGCTCTAGCCCCTGCTCTCCCACCCTCTCTCTGGAAGCCAACTGCTCTGCTGTGCTGCTGTCCAGTCCACTGCACCTGGGCTTGGGGAACACAGGGCTCCCTGACAATGAGGGCCTGGACACACCCCCATTCTCCCCACTGGGGTCCTCTCCAGAAAAACACCCTGGAACCCCCTCTCCACATACTGCCACTGTGCTCTGAGCATACTCCTGGTGTGCATACCCCAGGCAGAGCACAATGAGATGTTCCTGAAGACTGAGGGCTGCCCAAGCCACTATGGCATGCTGATGCTGATCCTCCTGGTACCACAGGCACACCTGCATTCCTGATTTCTGACATTGAGCTATGAAAGTGTAGGAGATGGGCCTGAGTTACCTGCAACCACCGCTATCACCTGGAGGGCTCTCTGTGGCACCACTACATGTCCCTGCCCCCCACTGCTGAAGAGGACATTGCTGCCAGCCGTGAGTGACTGGTGCCTCCTGAATCTGAAATTATAAATCACCAACCCTATGGGGTGGGGGCACCAGCCCTACTGACAGCATCAGTATTGGCTGTTGGGGGGAGGCATAGGCCCCATCGGGGGGGCACTAACATCCTCATGCACCCCATTATCAGTTGCCTATGCTGCTGGCCTTGATACCTTCTTCAGCATGTGAGACACCTGTGTCCACCCAGCTGCAGGGCACAGACTGCTACATAAAGTTCTGAATTGTGTCCTGCTTCCCTGTGTGCTGTAAGGCAGGAAACCTAGGGCTAGATGAGTGTGGGCAGGCTAGGGGCAGGTGGTAGAGGCAAGGGCAGGGACTGGGAGGGTCCTCCTCTAGTGCGGAACTTACAATGTCTGGGCTGGTGAGGCTGGAAGATCAGCATGGGTCTCCCAATCAGTAATTGCCTCTGGCTGTACCTGGTGTCAATGGACTGCAGTTTGCATCAGGCTGGCACCAAAGGAGGGTCCCCTCTGGGGAGAAGCTGGCACTGTTGGCAGCCAGTAGTGATGTTTTTGCTTCTTCCTTTTCAGATTTGCTGGGGCTTAAGGTTGATCCCTCTTTGTTTGGATCCCACCTGGCTGCTCCTTGTGGTGGAATATGGGGCTGCACCAAACGCAAGGCAGCCACTGACCAGGATATGTCAATGGATGGGTCAGGATGGGGCAAGTGCTCAGCCAGGCCAACCCTGCTGGTAGCAGTGTGGCCTCGGTTCCCAGAACCCAAAATACAAGTCGGTTCCTGCATAAAGGCTATGGTCTTGTGGGTATGACTGGATGGATGATTGTAGTCAGTCATGGCCATCCACTGTGCCTACAAGGCCTTAGCCTTAATGCCACACTGCTGCACTGACTGGGAATGCTTTCACTGCCTTACAGGGCATCATAAATGTGGGTGTTTGAGGGTCTGCCTTGTGCAAACTGCCTCTGCATGCCAGCATGGCCCCAGAGTGCCAGAAGGTTGCCAACCTCCTCCAGGGACCAGTTGGGGACCCAGGAGGTTGGCATGAGCATGCCAGTGCTCGATGGGGAGGATTACAAAGATGACATTCTCATCCTATGCCAGCTCTCTGTGCCCCTGCATGGCTGTCCCTGGGTAGCACTCAGCAGAGAGGCATAGCCAGGGACCAGGAGCGGTGAATCAGAAACACTTCACCACAGCACCTGCATATAGACACTAATATGGCAGCAGGGAGCAGGTGCTGGCCTTGCTGTCAGACACCCAGCCAGCAACTCTGATGGGATTGCAGGGCTGGACAGGGGATGCAGCAAGCTGCAGCCTTTTACACCACTCACCTGTCACCAAGCAGCAGCTCTGCAGAGGGAATAGCCCAGGCAGAGGAATCCTGTGGCCTGTCCAGGAGAGCACATAAGGCCTGCTGAGTTCCTGGACACAGAACTCCACAGGCTTCTCTTCAGGCTCCCTGGTGTGTGCGCCCCAAGGCACAATAATGGCTGCTCAGCTGCAGGCTTTTATAGCTGGCAGCTAGGGACTGCTAGAAAGCAGCCCAACCCTAGAGCAGGAGAAGCAGTCAGCCAGGTGCCCTAGGTCGTAGCTCAAACCAGCCCCCCAATAGCTGGGCATGACTTAAATTAGGGGCAGGTAACATTTACACATATGTTACTGCACATTAACTAATTGTACCTAAATCTGATACCTGCATTAGCTATTTTTATTGAGCAAGGGTATATACCTGTAGGCATATGCCTGTACTGCACAGTAAACTAGACTAATGTGCATTGATGCACGTCATGTAGTTGCACCCTAAGAATCACTGTATGGTCCTTAGTTCACCACTTTCTGTGAGGTGGAATCTTCTCAGATGCGCTACCTTCTCCCTGCCATCTGATATAGTTTACTTCCCTCCCTTCCAGTGGTACAATTGTGTTAGCTGGCTTGCTGAAGTTGGGAGCAAGTCTCCCATCTCTAACCCATATCCACCAGAGCAGGGCTGAAATACCCCTTGCCCACCTATATTGGAGACTGCTTTCCTTATATGCTGAAATCTGAAATATACCTTGTATTCGGGTACAAGAAATAAACAGTCTTGCCTTTGCAGTATACCTGAATGCACTGATTTCTTTATACAGTCTGAAGAATCTGCAGAACTATAGGCTTATCAGTGAGATGCATCTAGATTAAATAATAGCAGTTTGACACCTTTCTTCTTACAAACTTTGAATTCTTTAATGAAAATATCACGACATTATCCAAAAGTGTTCATTAGCTGATCTCCATTAACAAGATGAAAGCCAAAGACAGCAACCCCAAAGGAATCTGAACAAAGAAAAAGTTTTTTAAATGTATGCAGTCTAAAACCTGATTTGCAGGCAAGCTGAATTGATGAAAACAATTAGGTCTTTATTCTATTTTTTCCTGAAGAAGTGCTGTTACCTTTTCTTCAAGTTACTGCAACATTTGATAGAACAGTATTTTGTTTTTTGCAATACTACAATTGTTTTATTATAAATTATTTAAATGTTCATTTATATTTGAGAACTTGAAAATACTCCCTAGACTTAAATTAAAATCTGATTAGGCTCCTTTCACTGTTATTGTGGTGTAATCAAAGATTTGGAAATATATATATTCAACTAGTTCAATGCTAATGCAAGACTGAGACATAATATGAGAGCATAATATATAGCTCCTCTGAGTGAAAACAGTAGCACTAGGGACATAATAAAAAGTAATTATCTCTGACTTGTTCACTCTGTTAGCTCATTTTCTAAAAAAGCTGAAACTCAAAAAGTGAACTTATTTCTGTTTTTGATTATAGATTTTCAAGTTAAACAGTGTATTTTCTGTTCTGCTGTGTTTTAAAGTTCTCTTCTTTGTAAAAACAGTCCTTTTAGGGAAGAGATTAAGGAAGAACTCTTTATATAATATTTCAGCCTTGATGCTCAGTTGCCCTACACCTTTTGCAGTTTCTACTTCAGGTGGGTGTAACATACTCCAGTTCTGATTCAATAGTGTTTTCCACCCGCTTAGTTCTAATGCAATTAGCTTGTGCAAGCTGTACAGATTCAAGTTCTTCATATGTAAAAATAATTTTTCACTTATGTGACTAATAAGACTGTCAGTATTAAAACCTACAGAATCACATATTTCAAAGTAGCCTTCACTTCTGGGATGTAAAATATTTTAGGACCTGTGCATGCAGGTGATAGGTTACATGTTAAATATTTAGTTGTCAACTCTTACCACCAAATAACAGTAGATGTTAATTTGAGTAATTGTATATATTTGCATATACATATACAGTTATACACACACAGATGCATCATGTATATATGTGTAAGTATCATATATGGTATATACAGACATAATTATAACTGTAAAGACTATGCTCCAGCTCCTTTCCTGGTCTTCTCACTATCAGTAGGTCTGTTGATCACACAGAAAAGAAAGATATCTAGAATCTTCTGTCCTGATTATGCATATGTTCATGGAGGGATCCAGCTCTTCAGAATTTGGAAAGAGATGCTTCTACACCTCTGAAGTAACTTGGGATACCCCCACCTCCCCCTGCACCACCTCTTCCCACCCCCCACACACATGAGGGTAGATAGACTGTCCTCTGGAGTAGCAGCCAGAGACTTTTTCAAGTCCCTCAAGCAGGTAAGACTTCCCTTCTTCTCTTCTCTGTGCTCAGTGGAACATTCCCACTTTTCTGCCTGCTGCTGTCCCCAGCTGAGCCAGTAGGGCACCAGAGCTGCTCATGTCCTATTCCAGCCAAGCTCAATGTGGAGGCAGCAGTGAGAGCGCCTGCAGTGGGCAGGTTCTCTTTCCCTGCACTTGCTCCTGGGCTGACAGGGACTACCCAGAGAGACTGGACAAGGAGGAGGGATCTATCTTCCTCTGCCACTATCCCTAGATGAGCCTGGCTTTGTGTGGAATCTGGCTGGAATGGGAAGAAGCAGCTCTGGCACTCCCTTCCACCCCTGTCTCCAGGGGTAGTGGAGATAATGAGAGCAGTAGGTAGACAATGCGAGGGGAGGGGAGGGGAGGGGAGGGAGCACAAAAAGGAAGGGGATGGGGAATTTTTACTTGTTTTGGAGACTTAAAAAAAGTCCATGACTTCTGCTTTTGTGTTCAGTCAACTGAAAGGAGGGTGTGACTAAGATACTACACCCTCATCTCACCCTGGATCATCCCTTGCTTTTGTGAAGAAGGTGGGAATTGTAAAGTCTTCCAGGATATGGTGTTCTTATTCCCTCTTTTTCCCAGTCCTCCTTCTAATTTTAAATTCATCCTATGAAGATAAAAAAGAGGGGGAAGGTTATGGAAAGGAAAGAAGAATTTAGGTGGGAATCCACTAGAGGTTGGAAAAAGGAAAGGAAATGTCTTTTTTCCCTTAGTTCTCCCCCAAAATAATGCTATAGGTCAACAGATCATTAATTCTGTGATTCCTTCATTACCCCCTACTAAAAGGTATAGGCCTCAGACCTCATACTATATATGCAGAAGGAAGTTGGCAGCACAAGCCAACTCTTTCAGGCTCAGAGGGTAAAATAGAAGACAACAGAGGAATCCAGCTCTTCTCCTACCCTCCCAAATTCAATGGAGTAACAGAAACAAGTTGAATACCTCCCATGATGCATGCAGTTATTATATAACACTCTAGATAACATAGTTGATGAGATTGTTTCTATCTTTGCAAACATTTTGCATGTCACTATAAGCTTCACTTTGCATCATCAGTGTATTTTACCCCAAGTTGTGGTAGACAAGAAGAAAAGGTACTATAGAAAACTTGACAACTATGTGAATGGAGCGAGTTCATGGGAGGGTTTCTAAGAGCAGGATAAAGGAAGTTGCATGACATTTCTGGGTTAGATAGTTGTCTGAGTCAATGAATGCCAGAGGTTACTTGTAACAAGTGCTGGTGAATATTTGCCACCTTGTGTCAGATATCTTGAACACCTTTGAAGTGCAGGAATGTGATCAATAGAATCTCTATGATAGATTTGGAATGTTGGAGTTTCTTTAAGAGACAGAACTCTTCCACATGAGCAAAAGTATGGTGAATTGAGTGCCCTCCATTTCATAGAATCATAGAAGTAGGGTAGGAAGGGACCTTGTAGATCTTCAAGTCTGACCCCCTGCCTGGGCAGGAGGAAAACTGGACTCAAGTGACCCCAGTCATGTAGGCATCAAGTCACTTCTTAAAGACCCCCAAGGTAGGAGCCAGCACCACTTCCCTTTGAAGTTGGGTCCAGATCCTAGCCGCCCTAACAGTGAAGTAGTTCTTATGGATGTTTAATCTAAACTTACTCTCCAACAACTTGTGGCTGTTATTCCTTGTTGTCCCGGGGGGCGCTAGGGGAAACAAGGTCTCCCCCAAACCCTTCTGGTCCCCCCTAGTGAGTTTGTAAATGGTCACCAGGTCCCCCCCCTCAGCCTTCTCTTGTGAAGGCTAAACAGGTTCAGGTTCCATAGCCTCTCATATTAGGGTCTGCCCTGCTGTCCCCAGATCATGCAGGTGGCCCTCCTCTGGACCCTCTCAATGTTGTCCACATCCCTCTTGAAGTGGGGTGCCCAGAACTGG